>CM038214.1:101493547-101641929 GCA_021442155.1 Cymbidium sinense | reverse complement strand
ATGTGATATGAAATTCTTCCCGTCTTAACATGGAAATGAATAAGAATAGATTTAGACAAAGGTTGTGTTCTTTTCAAATGACCTATACATTTGTAATTCTTATGTGAATCCATATAGAGTAAGGAAAGAGAGCTTCATATTGCACATTTTATATTATCAACACATGCAAGCTTATAGCTATTTGTAATTAACATCACTCCATTCATTATAATTGATTTAAGAGCTTTTTTAAATAAGATTTGATTTAATAGTGATAATAGCCACACTTATTTTAATTAAATCAACACATGCAATTAGACATAAAAGAAACCATTTGATTTAGTTAATTTTAAAAGAAATGAATGCATGATTACATATGGCAAGCAATATTTAACATAATTGGAAAGAAGTAAAGGGACATAAACACATAATCTCATTCATTCCAATTAATTCCTAAGGACAATCATACTAAATAAAGCCACTTAAAATAAACCAAAATTATTTAATGAGATTTCTTCTTTATGTTTGATTTGAGTTAAGGAAAGTGAAATAGGTTTGCTGGTCCTAATCCCATTCCCCATGTGTGAGATAATTTTTGGTTCAAGGAAGAAGTAATTAGGTTGATTTTATGGTTTAATTAGGTTAGGTATGAATTAAGTGGATTAATTAACCCTTACCTACATCACCTTAAGTTAATTAACTAATCAATAATGAACCAATTTGATATGCAACACATGGAAAAGTAAATTTGTAATGCTCCTAAGAAATGAAAGGGACCTAATGCAATTGGCTCATGATTAATAATTAATTAAGCTTAAGGGATCTCACTTAACTACTTTTATGGTTTTCTCACACATGTGAGCTAACCATAATTTCATTATCTCCCCCTTTGGGTTATTGAACACCCAAAGAGCTACCCAAGATTAAAAATAGAGAAAAAGATTTAATTGAATTAATTAAGTTCATTAATTAACTAATTAATCCTTAATTAATCTTAACCAATCAAAATGAGATGGCCTTAGAGAAAGAGACAAAGAAGGGAGCCTAAGTCTCAACCCCTAAATCCTTTTAATTAATTAATTAAGGTTCAGGTATAATTTTGATTTTGATTAATAATAATTGATTAATTAAGGGTGTTAATTAATTATTTAAGATGGATTAGGGAAGACGTAAAGAAAAGATTGGAAGAGGGAGTCCCAATCCATTTCCCTAAACTTCATCACCATTAATAGAGGTTAATAAGCTTAGTTGATTGATTAATTAACTGTTCATTTGCTTAATTATCACTAATTACATTAAAAAATGATTAAGACTTAATACAATGGTTTCCCTAATTAAACAAAAAATCTTAGAAAATATGAGAGGCAGAGGTCATCCCCTAAACATGCACAAAAGTTTGAGAATAATTGGATGGTTAATTAGAGAGTAGACTATTACATTTCTAATTAAACCTTAATTAAGCTAAATCTATTTAAGATCAATAATAAATAATTTTCCTAGATTCTACTCTGAAATATCTTTAAAATGAGCCTAAGTTTGTATTTTTTTGAATTTATTTTTAATTAGTTATGAATTTAGGAAGTTTCAAGATTAAAAAACTAATTAATTAGCCTTAATCCGATCGGGCTACGTGGCGGCTAACGCAGCACACTTTCCATGTGGCGTGATGGGATTCGCTATTTAAGTTATCACATCCAAGTGTTGACTCAGATGGCGGTGCATGCGGTAACTCCGTGGACCGTCCGATTTAAGATCGAATGGCCATGATTAAACCTGCATTTTCAAGGGATTAATCAGGAGCTCTAAGCATGATTAGATCAGGACCATCCATTGCAATCACGTGGGATGGACGACTATGGTGTTTTTTTTCTCAAACTTTGGAAATTTTGAAAAATAAAATGTATGTATTGTGTTGGGACACCACATAGATCCATAAATGTACTCATTAGGGTGATTGTGACATTGAAGAATGATGTACTTTCTCAAGAGATAGAAGTCACCATCTATAATGGACCTAATCACCTGATGAGGACTCCTAAGAAAAATAAGTCTTCGAGTGTACCAGAGATCTTTCCCCTACTTTACATGGAAAAGTAAAGTAGGGTTTATTTTAAATTTGGTTAGTTAAGTTCCCTATGGAGGCAAGTCCCCATAGTTAATTACATCTTAAGGAATGGGATTCCTTAAGAATACTCTCAATTAAGGTAAATGATCATTATCTCCAAAGATTTTAAAGATAGGACTATCAAGAAATTGGTTATTTATGGAAAATCAAGTGGGATTGATCAAAAGGAGGGAGTTATTATTGAAAACAAAAGGAGATGAGTAGGGGATGCTCACAATGCTAGGAAACCTAGCGAGCATCCCAAACTATCCTAAGGTTGGACTTTATATTTTTAAAATTTGAGAAGAATTATATGTTTGAGTTGAATTTTTATTAAAAATTTTGGGCTTACAATTCCATAATACAAGATCGTGGAAATGCCTAAGAGGTGAGGATTTATGCTTGTAGCTCACAAAGGAAAATAGTAACCTCGGATCCTAAATCTAGGGAGCTTTGGCGAGGGCCAAGGCATGACCTAAATCTAAGGAAAAAATGGGTATATGGTTTACCTCCACAAGAGAGAATAAACCACACGATTGTTGGACTTACAACCGCTTGGGGGTGGCCGCCAACTAACTCCTCCTATGATTTTAAATACATGTAGGAAAGTCTTATGCTTTGCAAGATAGCTAGGTTATTGTTTATTTAGAAAGAAGACTAAGTCCTTAAACACTCCCTAAGAGACTAGATCATGAAGGGCATGAATAAAGACTTAAATCTAATGCAAATTTTTTGTTAAGTTTTATTTCCTTTTGGACAATTTATTTGACACATGCTATGAAATTTCATATGCCTAATGCATGAGAAGATTAATTATAGGCTAAAATTAGCAAGAAGGAGGTGTGTTTCCACCATGGCTCTCAAAGATCAAGCCATTTTCTCTAGCGGTGGAAGCCCTCCATTAGCAAGAGTGAAGCAATATATTTTTATGCATGATGTGAGACATACAACATCCAGCTAAAGGGTTGCTAAATATTTTATTATTTTGCTTTATGTCCTAGGCTTTAAGTGAAGTTATGAGTTATTAATTTTAATTTTGAGTTGATTAATTAGATAGAAAATTTATTTTCCATAAGAGTCTAATTGCATCCGGGCCATTCAATATCAATTAAAAACTAGGAAAATCATGTCATTTCTAATGTACAAGCTAAACAAACATCAAACAATATTATAAAGCTTGGAAAAAGAAGAGGCCAATATTGTTGGGCTTTACAGCACAAACTGGAGAAGGAAAATGGGTAGCCGAGCTCTACCCTTATACAACCCAGATTACAAATGAATAATTTCAATCAAAAAGGAATTCTTGTCATGGGGGTCTTCATTCTTCATTTCTTCATTTCTTCTTTTCTTCTTTTCTTTCTTTCTTCATTTGACTTGGGATGTAGTTTACTCTAAGGCTTCACATGGTACATAAGACATAGTCTTATGATCAATGTTCACCATAATTCCCCCATAACATTCATTCTAAATCTTAATTATAAAAAAAAACATTAAAAATGGAAAAGATAAATCTAACTAAACTTGTAAAATAGAGATTAGCTAAATGTACCACACAACCTAAGTAGTTATAAGAATAATTTGGACTTAGCACCCCACACATGGGTAACCAAGTCCACCTGTCCTAGTTTGGATCATGCTTAGGGGTATAAGTAACATGCATAACAAAAAGCATTTATATTTTTATTACAATGCCCCTTAAGCACAATCCCCTATTGAAGACATGATTAGGCTAAGATCATCCTATCATCCAGTCTATGCACATGCACCCTAACATCCAATCAAAAAAACATTACATCAAATAACAAAATTAGGCATCAAATCATGCACCACTCTAACATAGAGCTAGAAATGGTGACTTAGCCTAATGTGTGTACCTTTTAAGGCTTGTGTGGCATGTCTTAGCTTAGCTTTAAGGTTGGAATTTTCAAAGTATGAAGGATTCAACTTAGAGGGTGGTTTAATTTTAAGTGATTTAGTTGATTTGTTAATTTTTTTTGATGATTTGATTTGGTTTGAATGAACCTACACTTAGTTCTAAATATTGTAATGAGATGAAAAGAGAAGAGAACTTCTCTTTCATCCCCACCTTAAGTGATTTCTAAGAAAGATTCATTAATGATTTTTTCTTTAATGCATGTTTTATTATGTGTTTTAATTAACCCTAAGTTTAAATTTGCTCTAAATAAACCTATTCAATAAGAAAGGCATCTTAGGATTAGTTAAGATGAATTACTATCACATAACACACAACCATTTATTTCTTTCCAACATGTATACCATGCATATGAATAATCCTAAGCATATCTATACATGAAAATTTTAGCATACTTTGATGATGAATGCTAGAGATATTGCTTAAGAAAATTTAGATATTCCATGAATGTTTTTTTTCATTATGTAGAAAAGGGGATTTTTCTATCCATTAACAAAATGCACAATCACATGTATAAAAGACATAAGTGAGTATGGCACCATTATTTTCTACACCAGGGGTGTAAGGTACAAGACCTACTTGGGGCTACTTAAAGCCTTGCAACCTCGGGATCTCCAGACTAATATACCACTTTTCTTAAATACATGTAAATGTACAAAAGGAAACTAATGGATGAAGAATCTTGCAAAAGATTTTTTTTGGTTGGTTATGTAATTTACATGTGTAAATATGAAGATCCTTCTTAAGTCATAACATAAAAGTGTATAGGAATAGATTTAAGCAAGTGTTATGTTCTTTTCAAATAAACTATACACTTTGCAAATCCTATTCAAATCCATGTTAAGAGAAGAGAAGAAAATCACATAATACACATCTTATGCTATAATCACATGCAAGCTTATAAGTACTTATAAGTAGCATCACTTCATTTATAATCTTTGATTATAAGTTTTGAAAATACTTTTGGTTTAATAGTGATAATAGCCACTTATATTACTTTAGCCAAAACATGCAATTTGACATAAAGGAAACATTTTATTTAAATTGATTTTTTGAAAGAGATGAATGCATAATTTCATATGGCAAACAACATTTAGCATGCTTGGAAAGAAATAATGTGATGTAAGCATATGACTTCATTCACTCTAATTAATTCCTAAAGACAATCCTATGAAATTAGATCATTTAAAGTGAATCAAAATTCTTTAAAGAGATTTTTATTTTTTGAATTTGATTTGGATTTGACTTAGGAAAAGTGAAAAGAGTTTTGCTGGTCCTAACCCATTTCCCCATTTGTGAATTGATTTAGTTTAATTTTAGAATTAGATTGAATTATTTAACTAAAATTAATTTTAATTATCTAACTCAACCCACATATAAGAACATAAGCAAGAAATAGCAATAAGAAATAAATGGGATTCAATTCTCTTCACAAAGGACCAAGCATTTTTTTAACATGTGATGGATATGAACAATACCTCATTAGGCTATCACCTAAGGATCTAACAGAGATATTGATTAGTGAGATGAAATGTTGAAAGTATCAAATTGATTTGAAATTGATTTTGGTTGATCAATTTAATGAAAATAATCTTTGATAATCCCCTTCCCATTTTAACTTAAACATTATTATTCATATTTTATTCTTCATAGGGGTGATTTGTTGGAGATTTAGTGAGTTAAAATCCCTAACTCTCAGATTTCAATTTTAAGAAATTAAGAAAGAAGATATTAAGATGTTTGAAATGGCTTTAAGTGGAGAATTTTTCCCTAATAATCAAATGCAATTTTCTATTGAGAAAAAATGAGAGTATTCCCCATTTTAAGGATATTTTAGTTTATTTTTGATAATTACTCTAATTGATTAATTAGTTTATTTACTATTAGGACTCCATGGTTAGTTTTTTGGTAGAATGGAGGAGAGGGAGTACCTTGTGCTATTTTATGGGTGATCTAAGTGTCCAATTTGCATTAGAGGGGCTTTGTCTTTGGGTTTCTGACCCAAGGTGATTAATCTGTTCACCACCTCCCTTGGTGTCCAAATGGACCACTAGGAAGATTCCAAGTGGCCATGAAAAGAATTGGCCAAATTGTGAATTTGTCCATAACTTGACCTAGAGGGTAAAATGGTCATTTGGCCTTAATTTTGATTTTGGCTGATTTAAGATAATTCAAAAAATGGGTTGTACCAAAATTTCAAATGATTTGGAGTTCATTTGGTTTGGTGAATTTGAATTTAGGTCAAGTTGGGTCAATTTGGGTTAGGTTGACCAATTGGTCAAGTGTCAAACCATGGGTAGTCAATAAAATGATCATTTGGAGCCATGAGTATCATGATTTTGTTCAATTTGATTTATATTTTGTTTGGTTCATTTAGGTTCATTTAGGTCAAATGGAAAGTTGATAATGACCCATTTTACCCATTTTACCCAATTGGGTTAGGTCATGGGTTGATTTAGGTTTGGTTGTTCATTTGAAATATATTGCAAGCTTTAGTTTTAATCAATTTTGGTTTGGTTTGATTTCAAGTTGATTTGTCCTTTTAGGTCAAGTCGGGTTCATGGTCAATTGGGCTACGTTGGGTCTAGTTGGCCAATTGAAGCTTTGGTCAAGTTCATTAAGTTGATTTAGAAAGAATTTGACCCATTGGTTGATCAATTTGGCTTAGATCAGATTGATTTGATTTAGGTCAACTTGGGTCAATTAGAAGTGGCCAATTGGGTTTGTTTGGCTCAATTGATGGGTTGAGTCAAGTTCAATGCTTGGTTATGATTGGTTTTAGATCAATGGTTTTAATCAATTTGTGATATTTTGGCTAATTTTGGATTTACATTTGGGGTTAAATATTGACTTGGTCAAGCTAGGTTTAACTTGGTTTGACCAATTTGGGGGTGATCCTTATTTTTGCTCACATGTGATTAGAGGGAGTTCAAACCAATTTGGGTTGGAATAAATTTTTTTCAAAAAGGTTTTGGTTACTTTGGGTCAAGTGACCTAGTGGGTCAATTGGCTTGATCAAGTTCAAAAGTTTGGTTGAACTCATATGGACTTTGATTGAAATTTAAATGTTCAGTGATTTAGTTAAATGGGTTTGATTCATTTTGATAATTTTAAATTCAGATGAACATTGGATGATTGACATTTATGTTTTATATTTAGGCATGTGATTGAAGAAATGATTGTTTGAAGAGGAACCAAAAGGTTTGGATTGATTTGAGAATGATTTGATTAAGTTCAAGAATTTGGCTTGAAAGAAGTATTTAGGTTAGATTTGGACTTGAGTTTTGAATTTAGTTTTGGTTATTTGAATTTATATTTCATATATATTTATGAATATAAATGAGAATATAAATGGCTATGAAATTCTTTTGAATTTGGGTGATTTAGATTTGTTGTTTCATTTAGTCCATAAGATGAAATCAAAGGGCTTGGAAGGATTTTTTATTTGATGATTTGGCTTTCAAATTTTGGGAATTGATTCATGATTTGAGTTTTGAGTTGATTTGAATTTGAAGTTGATTTAAATTTGAAGTTGATTTGAATTTAAAGTTTGACTTGAAGGAAGGATTTGATTCAAGCTTTGGTAGGCAATTTCTAATACCTCAAGGCATGATATTCTTATGGCTAATTTTAAGTCTCTAGGGTTGGGTTAAGTGTTCATAATCTGAAGTGTATTAAGACTAAGGAACTTTGAATGATTAGAGGAGTTTTATGTTTAAGATGAATAAGTTGAAATCACTCCAAAGTGAGTCAACAAGGGATTATCTATATCCTCGAGCAACAAAAGATGGCTATTATCAATGGCTACTGATGATCAGAGTGGGATGGGTTGAAATGATAATTGAAGACAATAATCAAATCAAGGAAATGATTTGACATAGAAAATTTCTTTTACAAATGACCAAGCTAGTTTCATTCAAGGATCAGTTTAATGGCATACCTCATGGGAGTTTATGGTGGAAGCGATTGAAGAAGCTTTATTTGGTAGAAATGAAGCTCTATTGAGAGAGCTTTGATTTGGTGTAATTTGCTTAAAGATCCACTATGACATGGGCTTGAAAAACTCCTCCTGATGTGATCTTGAAATAATTGTTCTTGGTCATTGGCTTCAAGAGGTTGTACAAAGTTAATTGCACTTTGGTGGAGATTTGAAGAATGATCATTGAGCTTATTTTGGTTTTGGGTAAAATCAAGAATATGGATTTTGGGGAGCTTGTGAAACCTTGGAAATGGCTCTGGAATTTTTCTCCTTGGCTACTAGGGTTGAATCGAGTGTGAGTGTGTGAGTTTGAGTAAGAATATGAGTTTACATTCCTTGATCTAACCATGGCTGATTTGAAAGTTTTGATCAAGGGCTCACTATGGCTAGCTCAGTTTGGGCAGGGATTCATGTTAATTGGCTTCCTTTGAGTGGAGGAGGGTGTGAGAGTTATTGGCAAGGGATTAGTAGGTGTCCTATAGCTTTCCAAGTGTTCCCATGGCATTGAGGTGACACCTCCATGGATCATGGCGAGAAAACACCTTTGGGTTAGGTCAGATGGTCCAAGGTGCCTATGTGGACCTATGGTTTGGTGCTAAGTGGCCATGGGGAGAGAATGACTCAATAAGCATGTGTCTTATCTCATGGGATGCCCTAAACCTAAGGAAAAAAATGGTCATTTGTCTATGGGTTTAGTTTGGGCAGATTTGGGTTTGGTCAAAAGTTGGTTAGACCAAATTTCAAGTGGTTTGGAGTTTGTTTGGTTTGATTTTAGCTTGATTTGATCTATTTAGAACAAATTGGGTTAGGTTGGGTAAAGTTGACCAATTGATCAAATTAGGTCAAACCAAAGGTTGGTTCAGGTTCACATGACCAATTGGAGTGTATTGGTGTCATTGGTTTGATTCAATTTGCTTTGAATTTGGTTATGGCTCATTTGGATTCATATAGGTCAAATGGGTCAAATTGAATTTGACCAATTTGACCAAATTGGGTGGGTTAGTGTTGAGTCAAGTTCAATTAGCTAATTTAAAATGATTATAGGTTTTGGTTTTGTTTAATTTGGAATTAATTTGATTTTTATTTGACCCTTTAGGTCAATTTGGCTATGTTGGTCAAGTTGACCAATTGGTCAACTTGGGCTCAATTACTTTGGTCAAGTTCAATGTGATTTGGAATGAACTTAAGCCATTAGTTGCAATCAATTTGGATCAAATCATGATTTGACCCATTTTGGCTTTTTAGGCCAATTTGGGTCAACTTGGGTCAAATGGCCAATTAGGCTTGGTTTGGCTCTAGTAAAGGTTTGGTGATGTTCAATCATTGATTATGAGTGTGTTTGAATAAATGGTTTTAATCAATTTGGCATATGGTGGATTTTGGCTCGTTTGGGTTTCTTTTGGGTGAAGTTTTGTCTTGGTCAAAGGCTAGGTTTGACTTAGTTTGACCCAATTTAAGACAATTGATTAACCTAGGATGATTGTTGATCATGTTGTGAGATTTGGATGGGCTTAGCTCAATCTAATTTGGGTTGAATTAGAACTGGCTCAGGTCCTTTAGGCCACTTTGGGTCAAGTGGTAAATGGGTTAATTGGCTTGATCATGGCAGATTCAAGTTAGTGAACTCACACATGAACCTACGATTGAAAAATAAATCCAATTGCAAGTGGCTTTGGAGCCAAATGGGTTTTAGTTCATATGATAATTTCAAGTCAAAAGGGCTAACAGGTTTGATTTGGGTTAGCTTGGATTTGGCATGATGATTGTAGGAATGATTGAATCATGAAGAAATTCATGGATTTTGAATTGGTTTGTGTATCATTTAGGCAAGTTCAAAAATTTGGCTAAAAAAAAAAATTGGGAGTGATTTGATTTGGGTTTCAATCATTTGGAGTAATTGATTTATGATTTGGAATTTGATTTGAGATTGAATTTGATAATTGAGAAAATCAATTGAATTAGGGTTGATTTGAATTTGGTTAAGGCTAAGTCCATATGATAAAATCAAAGGGCTTAGGAAGGATTTTGGAGTTTGAATTTTATCATAGGTTTCAATCACTTGGAGTTTGGAATTGATTTGGAATTTGGATTTGAATTTGAGGTTTGGTTTGAAAGAAGGAAGCAAGGATTTGGTTGCTATAGGAAGTCTTCTAAATCCTTAAGGCACAACCAATCCCTAAAGCTAACTCTTCTAAGTCTCTAGGTTAGGTTAAGTGTTCTAATCACTAGAAGTGTCTTAAGACTAAGGAACTCTTAGTGTCTATAAGAATCTAGATCTTTGATAAGGAAGTTGAGAGCTCACTCCAAAAGTGAGGTCAACAAAGAGATTGAATTTGAGATGGAATTTTCATTGATGATAATTATTTTTAAACATGATTTATAATATTTCTTTAAGTAGAAGCACGATTGGAAGCATTGGGTGCTATCCCTTATGATTAATAAGCATAAGATCCTCCTTGGTAGGCCTTCTCTATGGCAAAAGGGCCTTCCCAAGTGGGTTCAAACTTGCCTACCATTTTATGGGGGCAATAATCTGTCTCATTAGAACTAAAATAAGCTCTCTTACTTGAAAAGCTCTAGGATGGACCAACTTGTTATGAGCTTGAATCATTTTAGCTTTGTATAACTTGAGATTTTGGCATGCCTGCATCTCTCCTCCAAATGTTAGAGCTCTTCTAACCACAACTTGGCATTCTGTTGTGTTGTGATCTTGCTACCCACAGCTATCCTTAGTGATAGGAGTTGGACTTCTAATGGTAGCGGCCCATACACTAAGGAGAAAGGAGTGGGCGAGTTGGAGTTCTATATGTGGTGTGGGTACAAGGCTTCAACTAACTGCTCATGCCACTGTGGCTTGTTATTCATGTCTTCTTTAGTATTTGGATAAGAGTTTTGTTGAAGGCTTCGCAGTTGTTTTCCCTCGGTAGTTGATGGTAGAATATCTCCAATCTATGCTGTGTCTTCGGGAAAGTTGTTGATCTCAGTGCTCTTGAATGCAGTACTATTATTAGATATAATTCATCAAGGCACTCCAACCTATATATGATATGGTTCCTAAAAATTATCTTTGAGTTGTGACCTCTCTGAGCAGAATCACCTTCGCCCAGTTGGAAAAGTCGTCAGTAACATCTTAGATGAACCAATGACCCCTTGAAAGAAGGAGGATCAATCAGACCCACTATGTCGATACCCAAACACTCGAATGGCCATGAGGCCAATGTAGGATGTACAATGGTGGTTTGGTTGGTGTAGGACCACACCATGTATTTGACATTGGTGGCATCTCCTAGTCGTATCCATGCAATCTTTGATCATTGGCGGCTAGTAGTATCCTAGTCTCTTGATCTTGGCTTTCATCTTCAGACCTAATTGGTTGGCTCCACATAATCTTGAGTGTACCTCAGTCATGGACTTTAGGGCTTCATGCTTGTATAAACAACATAACCACACATGATCAAAAGGCCACCGATACAAGACACCATCCACAATAGTGTAGAAATGTGCTCTCTGCTACATCTGATAGGCTTGGGACTTCTCTTAGGTAGTTTTCCTTTATTTAGGTAATCCACTGGGAAGTAGGTTCACGTTATCCACTAGGGATAGGGGTTTGATTTGATTTGCATCTCGCTTGGGAGAAATTTGATTTGTGTTAATCGATGGGGGCATCTATTGGGGATGAGAATTTTATTTGATTTATTGATTTATGATTTGGTGCTCCGAGAGGGTATGATTTGGTTTTGAGCATGCACCTGAGATGTGAGCTCAAATCGCTAGGGATATGATATATTTAATTTGGACTCCACTAGGGGAAGGATGGTGGATTTGATGTGATGGATCCTATCGGTGTGCGATGGATCTACTAAGAAGGGGCCAATATGAGCCTAGACCTATCTTAGATTTACAAATCCAAAGGGATAGTGTACCAACCATCAGGTAGGACTATCTAACCTAAGGGGTACCTTTTAGTGTGCAATGGTCAAGTTAGGAAGAAAGCAGAGACTCATATCCTCCTAAACAAAAGACCACTATGGTGATCGATGATAACACAACAAATCGAACCTAACCAAAGGCGACTATTTGAGTGAATGTCATTGTGAACTCACATTGATTCAAGAATAGTCAGAATTAATTTAATTTAGGATGGACCATATTGGTGTGCAATGGATCTACTAAGATGGAGTTAATATTAGCCTAGACTTATTTTAGGTTTACAAATCCAAAGGGATAGTCTACCCGTGGGGTAGAGCTAACCAACCAAAGGGGTGCCTTTCGGTGTACAATGGTCAAGTTAGGAAGAAAGCAAGGACTGACATCCTCCTTAACAAATGACCAATGGGGTGATCAGTTGATAGCACAGCAAATCAAACCTGACCTAAGGCTAATTACTAAGAGAGTGCTGACCCGAGGACTTATCTCAACTCAAAGTAGTCATAAAATTTCTATAGGGAGTTTTGTTGACACTGCCCTAAAGATAGGATGCCTGCTTGGGAAAGGGGCCACTAGGGGCTTGAATTCTTAATCCACAAGAAAAGATATATTTTATTTATTTTATGTTATATGGACCTGGGTTTCAGAGACCACATTGAGAAGGAGCTCATATCAGCCTAGTCCTATCTCAGACTTACTGGACCAAGGGAGAATCTATGCATTCGCTGAATGAATTCTCCAACCAAATGGGTGGCTAATAGAAAAGTGGAATTGTCCAATCCAAAAGTAACCTGGGTAGTGTCTAAATGGGGTCACTAAGAATGTGATCTAAATAGAGTGCCCATAAGAGAGGTGTCGTTAGGGTGTTATCCAAAACCCTATAAAAGAATGCCTATAGGTATACAGTGTGGCCAACTGAAGGAGAAAGCGTCAGGACTCATATCTACCAAGAGTGGTGTATCAATTGGGTGGGTCACCATCAACATGGTGATAACCAACCAACCTAAGGTTCATGTCAGTTTGCGACAATCAGATTAGAAAGAAGGTGTGTAGGCTTATATCTCTCTAAAATGGAACTAATCATCGGGATAGTCGCTTTTTAGCTCAATAGGGGCAATCGAACGTAGGGTGACCACTAAGCGAGGAGTCTTGTGTAAATACTAAACCCAAGCTTGAAGTAGTCAGGAGGGAAGGACACACTAGGGGACTTATCCTAAATATACTTGACCTAGTCAATGCATGATGGCTAGTTCAAGAAGAAAGTGTGAGCTTACATCCTCTTAAACAAAGTCAATATGGGGTAGCTTACTAGTATATAGTATGACATACCAAACTAACAAGGTGCTCATGTTGCAATGGTCAGGAAGAAAGCACGGAGACTCACATCCACCAGAGAAGTGACCACTAGGGTGACACACTAACAAGATAGCATATTATCTAGAGCAGAATGAGTGAGTGCCATGGGGGGCTTGCTCCCACATCAAAATAGCTTGAGATAAAAGGTATGTGTTCATTTGTGTTGTGAAAGAGGGAATAGGATGTCGCCTAGGTTCTCTTACACCTACCCTAACTTAGTTGTACTAGTCAAAATAGGATGCCTCTTAGGTTCTCTTACACCTAACCTAGTTGCTCAAAATAGTTTGTGTTTGTGTTGTGGAGGGATATGATGCAGCTCGGGTTCTCTTACACCTACCCACTATGTGATTAGCAAAAGATATTTCCAACACATAAGAGATGGAATTTGATATGAAAAGAAGTTTTATTGATGATTATTTTCAAATAAAATTTATGGATAGTATTTCTCTAAGTAGAGCTCATTGATTGGAAGTATCGGGCGCTCTCCCTTACAATTTATAAGTTGATAAGATCCTCCTTGGTAGGCCTTCTCTATGGCAAAAGGGCCTTCCCAAGTGGGTTCAAACTTGCCTCCCATCTTTTGATGGGCAACAATTAGTCTCCTTACAACTAAAATAAGCTCTCCTAATAGAAATAATTTAGGATGGACCAACTTGTTGTGAGCTTGAATCATTTTGGCTTTATGCAAATTGAAGTTCTGTCATGCTCAGAGGCGTCTCTCCTCCAAACCTTTGAGCTCTTCCAATCGCAACTTGGTGTTCTGTTCCATTGTGATCTTACTACCCACAGCTATCCTTAGTGATGGGAGTTGGACTTAGTGGTAGAGCACTTTGACACACTAAGGAGAAAGGGTATATTGAGTTGGAGTTATGTGGTATGGTAGGCTTAAGGCTTAACTTGCTCATGCCACTATTCCTTATTGTTGTTGAGTGTCTTCTTTAATTTTTGGATGAGGGTTTTGTTGAATGCTTTTGCTAGACCATTTTCCCTTGGGTAATAGATGGTGGAATATCTCCAATATATGCTGTGTCGGGGAAAAGTTGTTGATTTTAGTGTTCTAGAATGCAATACCATTATCAAATATAATTCATCGAGGCACCCCGAACCTATATATGATATGGTTCTTGAAAAATTGGAGCACTTGTTGAGCTGTGACCTCTCTGAGTGGGATTGCCTTTGCCCACTTGGAAAAGTAGTTGATGGTAGCCAGAATGAACCGGTGACCCTTGGAAGAAGGAGGATCGATCGGACCCACTATGTCAGTACCCAAACACTCAAATGGACATGAGGCCAATGTAGGATGTAGAATGTTGGGTGGTTGATGTAGGACCACATCGTGTACTTGACATTGGTGGCATTTCCTAGCTACATCCATGTAGTTTGTGATCATCGAAGACCAGTAGTTTCCTAGTCTCTTGATCTTGGCTTTCATCTTTAGACCCAATTGATATGCTCCACATAATCCTGAGTGTACCTCGGTTATAATTTTATGGGCTTCATGTTTATCCAGACAACGTAACCACATATGATCGAAAGACTGCCGATACAAGGTGCCACCTATGAGAGTGTAGGAAAGGGCTCTACTTCACCTGATGTGCTAGTGACTTCTCTTGAGGTAGTTTCCTAGTATGTAGATAATCCATGAATGGTTGCCTCCAATTTGACTCATCCTTTTTGGCAAACCTCTCCTTCAGAGAGAATCTCTTGATGAGTTGAGTTAACAAGGGATAAGACCTATCTATTTTGGACCCTTATTTGAATGGGCTCATCTTGACATGCCAACTTTTGGCAAGCAGCTAATGCATTTACAACTATGTTCTCTCCTTGAGGAATCTTGTAGATGGTAACCTTTAGGATTTGGGCCAACAACTCCATGGTATACTTATTGTAATGATGGAGCTTAGGCTTTAGAACCTTGTAGGACCCAATGATTTGGTTGATGATGAGCTGAGAATCCCCAAAGATGTTGATGCTTTGGACGCATAGTGTAATGACTAACTCCATACTGGCAATCAAAGCCTTATATTTAGCTTCATTATTGGTGCATGGGTTGGATAGATGATATGAGAATCTCATCACATCACGATCCAGAGTTAGGAGAACTATTCCTACCACTTCCTTTCCTAGAAGAGTAGATCATGATTCTTCTCTTTTTTGAAAGGAAGCCGCACCATCAAAATATGTCTCCCAGTAGTGAATGCTAGTTTCCCTTAAGTTCATGATGTGTTCATCATGGAGGTCATCACTAAGCGGGAATTAGTAGGAAGTGGTTGTACTACAAAGAAATCTGCTAGTGTCTATCCTTTCACCATTGAGGGGTATGAATGTGATATCAAACTATGACAAAATCATGGATCATCGTGCCAACCATCCGGATAATGTTGGCCATGTCATAAGATATTATAGTGGATTGATCCTAGAGATCAGATTCATCTTATGAAAAAGCATGTAGTTCTATAGCTTTTGGGATGCAAAGATTAAAGCTAGGCAGTGCTTTTCAATAGGTGCGTAGTTTGCCTCAGTAGGAATTAGATGACTGAGATAGTAGAGAGCATTTTTTTTCCCATCATCATTGGTTTGAGCCAACAAAGTGCCAAGGGAGTCATCTAATATAACGGTGTAGAGGATCAATGGTTTGCTCGGGATAGGGGTGCTAGAACTAGTGGTGTCATCAAGTAGTGCTTGATGTCTTCAAAAGTATGCTGACACTTATCATCCTACTTGAACTTGGCATCCTTTTTGACAAGTGTTGAGAATGGCTGGCATCCTCCTAATAAGTTGGATATGAAGCATCTTAAATATGCCAACCACCCTTGGAATGATCTGAGTTGAGTTAGACTTTTAGGAGGTGGCATTTGATAGCCTTGATCTTCTTTGGATTGATCTCTATTCCCAGGTGTCGGACAACAAACCCAAGAAATTTCCCTGAAGCTACTCCGAATGCACACTTCATGGGATCATTTTGAGGTTAAATTATCTTAACCATTCAAAAACTGCTCTCAAGTTGAAGATATGGTCTTCCTTTTCTTCACTTTTGACTACAAGATCATCAACATAGCATTCAACTTGATGATGAATGAGTTCATTGAAGATCCGAGTCATGGGTAGCACCGACATTTTTAAAAATAAAAGGCATGACCTTATAATAATAGATTTTGATCGGGGTTCAAAAAGTAGTGTTTCTTTCATCCTTGTGGGCCATCTTGATTAGCTTGTAGCCAGATGACCCATCCATAAAGGAGAATACTGCATAAGATGAGGCGATGTCCACCATTAATTTTGGTATAGGAAATGGAAATTCATCCTTAGGACATGCCTTATTTAGATCCCTAAAATCAACATATATGTGAATTTGGCCATTCTTTTTCTTAACTAGGATGACACTGGCTAACCGGGTAGGATATTTTTCTTCCCTGATAAATCCAGCATCGATCAATTTCTTGATTTTAGAAGTGACCTAATGTTCAATGTCTAATTGCATGCGTCTAAGAGCTTGCATGATAGCATTAAGTTCTATTTATAGTTTGTGGACTACTAAATCAAGAGATAAACTGAGCATTTCTTCATAAATCCATGCGTCCTTAAACTCGGTAATAGCCTAAGTCATAGGTTTCTTCTTCATTCAACAAAGAGCTGATGTATGTTAGATGTAGAATTTCTTCAATTCCTAAGTTGATCTCTTTAAGTTCATCGATGGTTGATCTAATCTCCTCTTCAAACTCTAGCGGTCCCTCTTTGACTTCAATCTCATTTGGATCATCTGAAGTTTCTAAATATACCTCCTCATAAGAGTTAGCATGATTTGAGAAGAACCTATCAGACCCCAAATGAGTAATGATGACTAGGCAATGGTTGTTAATGTTACTATACCCATGACAAATCTAGTCTCGATCTTGATTGAGAATGTCTGCTTTGCTTATCCCATAACCTTTCAACATAATCTGACCTGTGTTTAGACCAAGTATGTGGGATTAATCCCTTCTTTGCTAAGTTAAGAACATAAGGCAAATATCAATCAAAAAGTAATTGTATTAAATCCTTATATGAATCATCCTCTAGTTTTACATTGCCTTCTTGACTTGAGGATGATGCTCCCAATAAAATATCTTTGGCTTGACATATGTAGATGACTTGGGGGCCTCCTTAACTACTAAACCTTCAACTTTCAGGAAAGAAAGTAAAGTTAGAGCTAAGGTTCCCAAATGCCATCTAACTATTCTATAAAATAGTGATTGAGATACATTCATGCTTTTCTTGGAGGCTTGGTCTTCATCGCTGTCTAGCTCAAATATCACCTCCAAAGGGACCTATTGAGAGGGGTTGGTCAGCATTATAACCACATAAGACATATCTTGTGAACTGGATTCTAAGTCTATGTGGATAACGGGGTATTCTTGTGAGTTAAAATATAGATCCACTTGGGTGGCCAATAAGGAGGAGGTCTTCCATCTCTGGAACTACCTCTAGATCCCTCTATCTATCTATTGAGAGTCATCTACCCATGTGTTATAGAGGAATGAGCGTATCAATATATGGCTCTATTTGTTCCTCAGTGTCTGATTCTTGCTCACTTATATTTTCATTTTCTTTTCTTTTTCATTTTCTTTTTCATTTTGTTCTTCTTCTTTTGTTTCTTTTTCTTTTATTTTTGAATATTCACCAAGTTCATGAGAATAGATTTTTTGATTTGGAGGAAGATAGTAGGCCGCATCCTTATATATCTCGACCTCTCTAACTGAGAATGGCTTCAAGTCTACTTTGACACAATACTCAATTCCATCTCTTTAAAATTTGATGCACTGATGTAAAGAGGATGGAACAGTGTTATTTCCATGTTTCCAAGGCCTATCGATAAAAATAATGAAAGATGTTCTTGAGTCAATTATGTAGAACTTTTTTTCTGTCTTCCAATCATCTATCTCCAATAGCAACACTATAGAGCCTAAACCCCTCTTCCTTGCTCATTAAATCCTCTCAACATCATCCGATCTCCTCAGAGTTCAGGGGTGTCAATCCTTAAGAAGGAAAGGGTGTTCACTGATGCACCTGGATTAACTAACACCTTGGCGAGTCTGAATCTGCCCATGTCCACTATGATGTAGAGGGGACGGTTGTGCTCTATTGTCCCCAAGAGATGGTTTTCATTGGTGAATGTAACTCCACATGCTTCTCTTGAATAATAGGCCTCCTCTCCAATAGTGGTCAGTTGAGCTAAGCATATTTCTAGATCAAGAAGGGCTTTGATTAATGACTCCCTCATCTCTTTGGATAAGACAGAGGCATCATATATGATTAGTTTAACTAGCAAATTTCTTAGGTGAGCGAGGAGACTCTGGGCTAGTCCACCACAAGAATATCCATAAGTGGAGCATCCTCTGGAGGGGCTTCTTGATCACTAGAACTAATGACTTATTTACTCTTATCCAAAGGTGCTACCCTATGAGGTAGAACTTTGCCACTACGGAGGTTGACTTCAGTGACTTCATGAGATGGTTTAATGGAAAGTTCTACTTACTCATTAGGTTCACCTACAGCTTTTCCTATGGGATCATCAGTCGATGACTCCAAATCAATCTCAATGGGTGAGGAATGATTAAGAATGGAAAATCCATTTCTAAATCGAGAGGAAAATGACTAGAGTTATTATTATTATTTTGTAGACTTGAAGAGTTTTTGAGAGGAATAAAATCTAAAGTATCATAAGTGCACAAGATGTAAGTGAAAACTTTCTTCATTGATTTCTTTTTAGATGGAAGTACATGATAGAAATCTAATAAACTAAATAGGGTAAGGGATTTAGTGCCATTGTCCATATACAATGCTCTGGCGAGAGGAGTTAATGAATGAAGAAGTAGTAGCTGTAATGGTGTATGGAGTGCTGGGTTCAGACAGTGGTTGCGCTACTATGCTATCTCAGCCAAGTAAGGTGGACCGTTGCTACTATTGGGCTTCTACCTCCTTCAAGTTATCCTTGGAAACTTCCAAACCCTCCTTGATGTTGAAGGTTTGTTGCCGCACTGCAATGGTAACTTTGATCTTAGAGATGATTTCTTGGAGGTTTGGGATAGAGAGATATCCCAACCTTCCTCTATCTTGAGAAGATCATGTGTATCCCCAAGGATTACCCTAATAGAACTAGAAGATTGTTCTAGTATATATTTTTAGGGATGACAATGGCACCCGACTTGTAGCTATGCTCAAGCCAGTCCTTAAAGGTAAAGCAATATTCTAAGACATGTCCTAGCATGCGGTGGTAGGGGCAATAGTTTGGATCATGACTCTTGCCCACTTCCTCCAGCCTCCTAGGCTTTAGTAACTAAAATCAGGCTTCTTTAAGAGGTTCTTAAAGATCTTCTTGACTACCTCCCTCTTGAATGAATATGGTTTATTCAATTTGTCAATAAGGGTAAGTAAATGATAGCTACTTGGTGGCAGGTAGGAGTACTATTACTGATGCTGATGAGGATACTACTGAGGATACTGCTGAGGAGGTGGTGGTGGAGGCCACTGTGGCAATTGAGGTGGCCTGTATGACAGTCAAGGTGGTGGAAAAGGAGATGATAGAGGAGACTGTTGAGCTCGAGGCCTATCTGATTGGACACTAGCTGGCTACTTCCCCTTATCAATTGTGATAACTACCCCTGGATTTTTCCCAAATGCCTTCTATGGTTTGGGCTTGGCTGACTGATCTTAGAAGGGTAACTGTTTGACCTACCTTTGTAGACTATCCACCTTGTTGATTAATTTCTCAAATGTCTTAATGGTAAACCTTTAAGCATGAAGGTGATCGGGCCATGAATATTCTTGAGTAGAATTTCAATGGCATGTTGTTCGAATTGTGATTTGCATTTCATACTTAACATCTAAGAATGTAATCAATAAGAGACTCATCGGGGTGTTGTTGAGCTACAATAATATCTCCCATAGTTACCCTTTGCTAAGCTCCAACAAATCTCTTAATAAAGAGATGCTCCAACTCAATAAATTTCTTCACTAAACCATTGGGTAGTTCAGCATACCAATCAAATGTGATGTCTATCAAGCTACTGATAAAGATACGAAAAAGAGTGCATCGCTGCCACCAGTATTGCAACATCTGGCCCTGAAGTGTGCTATGTGCTGTCGACAGTTCCCACTGCCATCAAAGATTTTGAAGGAACGAGGTACAAACCCTTAGAATATTAGACAACATCAAATTCTTCTAGGTAAGTTCTACCCTTTGGAACAGATGAGCCACCTCGGGCTTGTGCCATGCATCCTTCACTTCGCTCACCAACTATTTTATATCCTTCTCTTGCATGCTATCCACCACCTTCCTATGCAAGAAACCACTATCCTTATCTACTGGGGAAATGCTCTTGGGTTGATCTAGGACATGTGCTAACTCGGGATGATCTACCTCTATCGATATATGTTGTATGAGGCACTTTCTACTAACAAATCTGTCATCCTCTTCTCGATCCAGTTAATCTAATTATCCTTTTATTTAAGTTGTTGACAGAGTTGTTGGGTTGAATGGATGGCATCATCTTCCTCAACTACAACACCTTCTTAACTATGTTGATCTCTCGAAGGAGCTCCCAGTGTAATACCATGTGGACTCGCCAAATCTCAAAAGGTCATCCTCTTCAGGATCAAATGTTATTCGCTTATCCTCAGAATATGTGTGTTTTTTGCCAAAGAGTTCCCTCTTTTTAGGAAAGTAAGTGGCTATGATCTCATCGAAGGAATGATCTAATCGTGCCAGCATAAATACTCGGGGATGACCGATGGAGGGACTGTGGTCATTGACCAAAATACATATAACATTGCTTGCCACTAGAGTGCTAGCTCTAAGAGGGTCATGCTCACTGGAAGAGATATGCTAATGACTGCTTATTTTTTGATTTAGGTTTAGGTTTTAGTTTAGTTTTTTATTATATTTTATTATTTTATTTTATTTAGATTTATGTTTTTTATTTATTTATTTTTAGGTTTCATAAATTTTAGGTTAGGTTTTTAGGTTTTTAGGTTTTTAGGGTTTATGATTTAGGGTTTAAGGTTTAAGGTTTTAGGGTTTTAAAATTTAGGATTTAAGGTTAAAGTTTAGGCATTAGGGTTTAAGGTTTTTAGGGTTTAGGGTTGTAAGTTTATGGTTTAGGGTTTAGGGTTAGTGTTTTTATTTATTATTTATTATTTATTTATTTTAAATTAAGTAAACTAGTATGTTTATGTTTATTTAGTTTATTTTTTATTTATTTTAGTTTAGTTTATTTTTATTTTTATTTAGGTTTATTTTTTATTTAGTTTAGTTTATTTATTTTAGGTTTTTTATTTTAGTTTATCATTTAGGTTTAGGTATAGGTTTATTTTTTAATTTAGTTTTACTTTTATTTTATTTTTTGATTTAAGTTTAGGTTTTTATTTTATTTTTTTTCAGGTTTAGGATTTATGTATTTATTTTAGGTTTATTTTTAGGTTTTATTTTTTAGTTTAGGTTTATTTTTATTTTATTTTATTTTATTTAGTTTAGGTTTATGTTTAAGTTTACTTTATTTTACTTTTAGTTTTAAGTTTTTTTTGTTATTTTAGTTTATTTAAGTTTAGGCTTAGGTTTATTTCTTTATTTTAGGTTTAGGTTTTTTTAGTTTAGGGTTTTTTTATTTATTTATTTTAGGTTTCATTTTTAGGTTTATTTTTTAGGTGTGGGATTTTGTTAAGTTCTTATTTATTTTTTATTTTAGGTTTAGTTAATTTTTATTTTAGGTATAATTTTTATTTTATTTAGGTTATTTATTTATTTAGTTTGGTTTAGGTTTTTATTTATTTTAGTTTTTATTAATTATCAAAAACCCTAGATAAATAAAATCATCTCTACTATAAAGATGCAGTTCCATAAGCGGCCAGATTGGATCGTTCTTCATTTCTTGGTTCAGAGCCACCTTGACATCTCGAGTAGTGGGATCCACCATCATATCCCCGATCTCTCCCTCCACCACCACCTTGGTTGTAACCTCCATCGCTCCTCGCCTCCATAACCACCACTGCTCCGACCACCACCTCCATATCCACTAGCACCTCCAGATCCCCCACCACCACTATGATAACTGTTGCCTCTGCCTCCAGCTAGATCTCTGAGCCCATTTATCGGTGATGTTCACGTTTCAGGTTTTGCCCATTCTTAGGGTTTAGGTTTATTAGGTTTTAGTGTTTAGGTTTATTTTTTAATTTATTTAGTTACTTTATGCATAGGTTTAAGGTTTGGGGTTTGGGGATAGGGTTTAGGGTTTAGGGTTTAAGATTTTAGGGTTTATGCTTTTAGGTTTAGGATTTAGGGTTAGGGTTTAGGGTTTTTGAGAGTTTTGGGTTCAGGGATTAGGGTTTATGGTTTATGGTTTAGTATTTAGGGTTTATGGTTTTTTTTAAAGTTTTAAGTAAACCGGTATGTTTACGTTTATTTAGATTATTTTTTATTATAGTTTATTATATTTTTTTATATAGGTTTATTTTTATTTTATTTATTTTAATTTATTTTAGGTTCATTTATTTTAGATTAGGTTTTTTCATTTATTTTTTAGGTTTAGGTTTAGGTTTAAGTTTATTTAGTTTAGTTTATTTTATTTTATTTTTTTAGGTTTAGGTTTTATTTTTATATTTTTTGTTTAGGTTTAGGTTTTATTTTATATTTTTAGGTTTAGGTTTTAGGTTTTTATTTTAGGTTTATTTTTAGGTTTTATTTTTTTAACTTAGGTTTAGGTTTATTTTTATTTTATTTTAATTTATTTAGTTTAGGGTTTAGGTTTAGTTTTTTTAGGATTAGGCTTAGGTTTTATTTATTTTAGTTTAGTTTATTTTAGTTTAGGTTTAGGTTTATTTTAATTTGTTTATTTTAGGTTTAATTTTTTTTGTCTTAGTTTATGATTTAGGTTTTATTTTTTATTTATTTTTAGGATTTATTTTTGATTTATTTTTTAGATTTAGATTTTTAGTTAGTTTTTATTTTCTTTTATTTTAGGTTGATTTTAGTTTTATTTTACATTTAGTTTTTATTTTCTTTAGGTTTTTAATTTTTAGGTTTATTTTATTTTCTAGTTTAGTTTAGGTTGTTATTTATTTAATTTTATTTTAGTTTTTAATTTTTATATTATTTTATTTTTAAGTTTAAGGTTAGGTTTAGGTTTAGCTTTAGGTTTAGGTTTAGTTTAGGTTTTAATTTAGGTTTTAATTTTTTTTTTATTTTATTTAGGTTTATTTTTTTTTATTTGTTTTAAGGTTTATTTAGTTCAGGTTTAGGTTTTAGGTTTTTTAGGGTTTAGGGTTTAGGGTTTTGGGTTTAGGGTTTAGGGTTTGGTTTAGGTTAAGGTTAAGGTTTAGGGTTATAGGCTTTTAGGGTTTTTTTTTTAAAGGAAGTAGTTTAGGTTTATTTAGTTTATTTTTTATTTATTTTAGTTTTGTTTTGTTTGGTTTATTTTTTTAATATTATTTAGTTTAGTTTATATATTTTAGTTTATGTTTTTTTTTTATTTTAGTTTATTTTTTAGGTTTATGTTTATTTTTTAGTTTAGTTTTATTTTTATTTTATTTTTTATTTTTAGGTTTAGGCTTAGGTTTTAATTTTTTTTTTAGGTTTATGTTTTAAGTTTTTCTATTACATTTATTTCTATATTTTATTTTTTATTTTAGGTTTGGATTTATTTTTAGTTTATTTTACTCTATTTAGTTTAGGGTTTAGCTTTAGTTTATTTGAGGTTTAGGTTTAGGTTTTATTTATTTTAGTTTAGTTTATTTTTTATTTTATTTTGTTTATTCTATGTTTAGGTTTTATTTATAGTTTATGGTCTAGGTTTAATTTTTTATTTATGTTTAGGTTTTATTTTTAGGTTTATTTTTTAGGCTTAGGTTTTTATTTTGTTTTTATTTTACTTTATTTTAGGTTTATTTTACATTTATATTTTATATTATTTAGGTTTTTATTTTTGGTTTTATTTTATTTTATAGTTTAGTTTAGGTTTTTAGTTATTTTATTTTAGTTTAATTTTTAATTTTTATATTATTTTATTTTTAGGTTTTGGTTTAGGTTTAGGTTTTTATTTTATCTTATTTTTTATTTTACTTAGGTTTAGATATTTTTTTTAGATTTTATTTAGTTTAGGTTTAGGTTTTTAGGCTTTAAGGTTAGAGTTAAGGATTTAGGGTTTAGGTTTTTAGGGTTTAGTGTTTAGGTTTTTAGGGTTTAGGGTTTAGGGTTGTAGGTTTTGGGGTTTAGGGATAGGTTTTTATTTTTTAAATAATAAAACTTGTAGGCTTAAGTTTGTTTAGTTAATTTTTTATTTATTTAGTTTATTTTATTTTTCATTTTTATTTAGATTTATTTTTATATTCATTTTTTTTAAGTTTTTATTTAATTTTTATTTTATTTTATTTTAGGTTTATTTAATTTTATTTTATGTTTAGTTTTTATTTTATTTAGGTTTATTATTATTATTTTTTGTTTAGTTTAGGTTTTTATTTATTTTATTTTAGTTTAGTTTTTATTTTTATTTTATTTTCTTCTTAGGTTTAGGTTTAGGTTTAGGTTTTAGTTTATGTTTTTATTTTATTTTGCTTTTTATTTTATTTTGGTTTGGGTTTTTTCTTTTATTTTTTTTAGGTTTTATTTTGTTTAGGTTTGGGTTTTTAGGGTTTAGGGTTTAGGTTTTGTGGTTGTAGGTTTTATTTAGGGTTTAGGTAGGTTTAGGGTTTAGGGTTAATTTTAGGGTTTAGGGTTTTTTTTTAAATTAAATAAATTGTTACGTTTAGGTTTATTTAGTTTATTTAGATTATTGTATAGTTTTATTTTGTTTAGTTTACTTATTTTGTGTTTATTTTTTTTAGTTTATTTTTTAGGTTTGGGTTTAGGTTTAGGTTAATTTTTTAGTTTAATTTTATTTTTAATTTATTTTTTATGTTTAAGTTTTATTTTCTATTTTTAGGTTTTGGTTTAGGTTTTAATTTTCTTTTTTTAGGTTTAGGTTTTAAAATTTTATTTTAGGTTTATTTTTAGGTTTTATTTTTTAGTTTAGTTTTAGGTTTATTTTTAGTTTATTTTATTTTATTTAGTTTAGGTTTAGGTTTAGGTTTAGTTTATTTTAGGTTTAAGTTTAGGTTTTATTTATTTTAGTTTAGTTTATTTTAGTTTAGGTTTAGGTTTATTTTAGTTTTATTTTAGGTTTAGGTTTTATTTTTTAGTTAGGGGTTTAGGTTTTATTGTTTATTTCTTTTTAGTTTTTATTTTTTAGGTTTAAGTTTTATTAGTTTTTATTTTAATTTGTTTTAAGTTTATTTTATTTTTATTTTAGATTTAGTTTTTATTTTATTTAGGTTTTTTATTTTTAGTTTTGTTTAG
Organism: Cymbidium sinense; assembly: GCA_021442155.1. Lineage (NCBI taxonomy): Eukaryota > Viridiplantae > Streptophyta > Magnoliopsida > Asparagales > Orchidaceae > Cymbidium > Cymbidium sinense. The sequence continues at coordinate 101,616,287 of CM038214.1, read as the reverse complement.
GTTTTTATTTATTTTATTTTAGTTTAGATTTTATTTTTTATTTTATTTACCTTTTTAGGTTTAGGTTTAGGTTTTGTTATTTATTTTATTTTATTGTTTTGTTTAGTTTAGGTTTAGGTTTTCAGTTTTTCGGGGTTTAGGGTCTTTTTTTTAGGGTTTAGGGTTAGTTTAAGGTTTAGGGTTTTTTTTTTAAGAAACCTACAGAGGGGAGAATTTTATTGCCATAACGAAAGGAGTACAAGGTCCTTAAGAAGGGTTAATTCTAACTTCAGTGCTATTTACTAGAGAGAAAAATTGATCTATTACAACAAAACAAGGAAATAAAACCTAAACAAAGAGATAAAAGACCAAAAAAAAACAAAGCAATAACAGAAACGAGGATCAACCAAATCCCACTATTAGAAATAGAAGTCTTTCGAGAGTTGCACAAACCACATCCAGGATCCAAAACATGCAAAAAACTTATAAAAGAATCCTGCAAGCAACTAGAAGATGTAATTAGCGCAGCTAGAGAAAATCAAACTTAAGCACATAATAAAGATCAATATAAGAGAAAATTTCAAATAAGGCTCAGGCTTAGTCACCTTCATCTTAAGGGGCAACCACAAATGTGAGCATCCAGACTTCAAAAGAAGGGTTATAGTCACATATGTACCAACAAAAAGATAATAGGGAAATCATCCTAGCCATCACAGTCCACTTACCTTGACGAGGCAATCCGCCAAAGAGTGAAATTCAACAATTCTCTAGTACTTTGCTAAGCAATAAAACTATACAAATCACCCAATAACTAAAGGCCACCAAGCGAAGGAAGTAGCATCAACAAAACCACCCAAGTAAAATGAAAGAGCAAGATTTCACCCAAAGCAAAGCCACCATGGATAGGAACCAAACCAACTACAGGCCACCAAGCAATAGCATCAACAAACCACCCAAGTAAAATGATAGAGCTACCAATTTCACCAGAAAAAGCCAATAGCAAAACTAGTGTCAATAGCAACCACAAGCAATAGCAAAACCATAGCAACCTACAACTAGCACCAGAAACAGGCAAATAGAGAGAACAAGAGCATAACAAGAGGCAAGAAATAAAATGCGACATTACCTCCATCAGAAGTAGAAAGATAGCCACAGGAAAATAGCATAACCAGAGAGAGGAAAAAGAACCCTTGAGGAGACCAAAGGGGCATCCATGAAACACTAGAAAATCACCACCAAGAGTGGTAAAAAAAATAACCAAGCCCACCCTATCAAACCCAGATGCAAAACACAAGAAACAAAGGGTGCTAGAGAAACCAAAAGTAGTCCAAATACTCAGCCAAAATAAGAGACCAAGCCAACAGCACTCAAGGCAAAAATAGCAACCACCTAACTGAGCAAACAACCAGAATCAGCAACCAACAAACAACCACCTATTGACCTCATTTTTAGGATGAGCTCTCAACCCCTCCATCTTAGACATAGGACTCCTCTCAGACCTTAAGAGTTCCTTAGTCTTAAGACACATCTAGTGATTAGCTGGACACTCAATCTAATCCTAGAGACTTAGAAAAGTTAGCCATCAGAATAGGTCATGCCTTAGGGGTGTTAGGAAAACTTCTTACCCTTAGCTTAAACCATTCCTTACTTTCCTTATTTCAAGTCAAACTCCAAATCAATTCTATTTGATTTCCTCCAAACTCAAATCAAATCCATGATTGAAATCTGACTAAAACCCATGATCAAAATTCATCAAAAATTCCTAAGTCCAAATTTTGCCAAAGTCCTTAATCTTCCCTTAAGGACTTAACCAAAATCATGATCAAAACTAATCAAAACTTTAAGATTTTTTCATAATTCATTTATAATCTCATTTATATTCACATATATAAATGAAATATAAATTTAAATCAATCAAACTAAACTCAAAATTCCAAATCAATTCATGAAATTTTCTTAAGTCCCTTAATTTTCTAATGGACTTGGCCTAAACCTTGATCAAATTAATTTAAAATCATAAGATTTTCTTAAAACTCATTTATATTCTCATTTTTATTCACTCATATAAATGAAATATATATAAAAATCAATCATATCAAACCATCAAATTAAATTCTCAATTTAAAATTTCCTTAAGTCCCTAATTTTCCATTAATGGACTTAACCTAAACCTTCATCAAACCATCTCAAAGTCATGGGATTTTCTCATAAATCTTTTATATATCATTTATATTCACATATATAAATGAAATATAAATATAAATCAATCAAACCAAATTCAAAAATTCAAACTCTAAACTCCAAAATTTTCCTAAGTCCTTTATATCCTTCTTAATGGACTTAGCCTAAATCATGATTAAACCACTTCAAATCCTTGAAATTATCTCATGATAAATTTATGTTATCATTTATATTCACATATATAAATGAAATATAAATTTAAACATTCAAAACCTATTCCAAAAAATCAAACTCAAATCAACTCTAAATCGAATCTAAGCCTTTCAAGTCAAAATCTTGAACTTAGCCAAATCAATTTCAAATCACGCCAAATTCTTGATTTTCTCTCATGATTCAATCAACCCCACAGTCATGAACTCATATATAAATCTAAATATCAATCACTCAATCAAAACCTAAGTCAAAAATCAAACCCAAAACCCTTTCATATTCTTCCTTTGAATATGAAATTATTAAATGGATCAAAACTTATTTGACTTCAAATCACTTGTAAATGGATTTATATTTCAATCATAAATCCATATACAAGATCAATCAAGCTCAAATAAAGCTTTGACAAAGCCATTTGACCCACTTAGGCTCACTTGTCCAAAAGTGACCTAAATTACCCTTATGAACCAAATTTTAATCCTAACCAACACTTGAGCCTAACCTAGCCCAATTGGCCACTTGACCTAAGTTGACTCATGTTTACCTAAAGGGTTAAAATGTGGAAAAACTTGATCTAAGACAAATTGATCCAAACCAATGGGTCATGTTCATTCGAAATCACTTTTTGAACTTGACCAAAGCCTCAATTGGCCAACTAGACCCAATCTAGCCCAATTGACCTTAGACCTGACTAGACCTAAAGGGGTCATGTTGAGCCAAAATTGAACTTAACCAAAATTGATTGGAAACAAAGATACCAATCCACTCCATATGACTAACCTAACCTAAACCTACCCTTGACCTAGCTCAAATAGGTCAAATGGGTCAAATAGGTCAACTTGACCCATTTGACCTAAATGAAGTCATATGAGCCAAATTTAAAACTATACCAAATTGAATCAAACCAAAGCACCAAAACATTTCAAATGGTCATATGAACTTGACCCAACCCTTGGTTTGACCCAATATGACCAATTGGTCAACTTGAAGTTGACCCATTTTGACCTAAATGGTTCAACATGAGCCAAACCCATCAAATGAATTCCAAATTTCATGAAACTTGGCCAAATTTCTCCACATACCCAACATATCCAAAGTGAAAAAATTAGCAAAATGACCATCCTACCCCTAGGCCATATAACAAAATTTGGCTTAATCCATGGGTAATTTGGGCATACCCTCTTTACATTCACTTGAGGCTCTCTAAAAGCTCAAGGGGACCTCAAGAGTGGTGCACCCAATGGGTTTGGGTTAGCCCAATTGGTCCCTAGACAAACCCACCCCATGGGTCAAAATTCCAAATTCAAACTCCCTCTCACTCAAATTAAAGCACATGGGAGGTTGGCAATCCACTCCCTCAAATGTGCACACTCAAAATAGCCAAAACAAACTCCTAATATGATCAATTAGATCAAAATGGCAAGAGGGGACATCCGATCCTTCAAGGGGAGATATACTCCCCTAATTCATTTAATTCTAACTTCCCCTCATCATTGAAGCTAAGGAACTCAGCAAGCCTTAGAGTATTCACAAGCTTCTTAGAGAGGATTTGAAAACTCCATTTCTCTTAGAGCTCTTAAAATAGGGAGGTCTATTGAAGAGCCAACTTCCTCTTCACTCAATTTTCATCCAATTGCTCTTGCATACTTCATCAAGGAGCTAAGTCGAGTGCACCCAAGCTTCCTTTGGAGTTCCCACAACAAGGAAGAGTTGAATTGGATCAAGGCCACAAGCTAGCTAAGGAGGAGGTGGTCTATAAACCAATCCACTCAACCTCAAGTGCTCATACTCTCAACACAGCTTCATCTCAATCCGACGAAGCTTCTCCAAGGGAATCAAGCGTCGGTGATCATCTCCAGTGAGGTGTGGGATTTTCTGACCATTAAACTCAATGTGGTGTGGAGCTTTGTGAAAGAAATTTTAATCCCATGGATTTTTGACCATTGGATGTGCTGCTCTTTAGCTTTAGATGGTGTGGGTTGAGTTTGGTTTGAATCCAAGCTCGAAGCTCGAATCTTCCCTTGATCATGGGATCTCTATTGATCAAGGGAAATAACTTGGGAGATCTCAGCTATCCATCCACACATTTTGGATGGATGGAGGAGATAATTTCCCATGTTTAGATATCCGTTATCCATTTTAAAATCGTAGGTAGATCTCTGGTCGTCCAGTCTTTGATCGGACAACAAAGATCAAACCGCATCTGTCGCTAGCTGCCATTTTGGATTTGATGTTTAAGTAAATCCCTCATGGTGCAGTGGATGTAAAGAATGTTGACTGCCACCACCACGTGTCATGCCACGTGCTATAGGATTAGTTAAAATGTTTTAATTAATTCTAATTAACCTAGGGATCTTCTAAAATTCATAATGTCCTCTAAAAAATTCAAAAAATTATGAAATAAAATCCTTTGGAAAGATAATTCAACCTAGAATATTTTAAAATTAATTTCAATGGTTTTTGAATTATGATTATTTTTATTTTGGGTTTTCTTGGAAACCTCATTTTGCTAATTATTTTTAATTAAGCCTTTAATTAATCCCAAATTTCTTGGATATGTTTTAGGGGATGACTTCTGCCTCCCTTGATTTTCATGGGATTTATTTAAGGCTTGATTAGAAGAATTGCATATGGATTTTTTAATTACCCTCCTTATGTAATTAATGATAATTAAGGTGTAATTAGTGATTTTACTCCATGATTAGGGTTGATTAAGGTCGATCAGTAAGTAGGAGGTTTATGGAATATTTTGGAGCATCTCCCTAAGCTATTCCTAAACCCCTTTTTCTCTCTTTCTCCTCTTAATTAAGGGTTAATTCATTAATATTCCTTTTCTAAAATTCTAAAAGTTCCAGAACTTAATTAATCTACTTTGGGTAGATGCTTGGTGTTTAATAGCCTAAATTCAATTAAGGAAATCAAAACCCAATTCTTAAGTATGAAAGGGTGTTTTGAAATTACCTAAGCTAAACCACTTAGCTTAATTAACCTTTAATTATGAGCCAAATTGAATTAGGCCTCTTTCTTATTAGGTGCATTACAAATTTAAATTCCTTGTGAGTTTTATGTCATCTCATTGGCTCATAATTATTTGGTTAATTATTCTAATGTGGTGTAGGTAAAGGATTAATTAATTCACTTAATTCATACCTTAACCTAATTAATGCATAAAAATGGATCTAATTATCTAAAAATTAAACAAAAATATCAAACACATGTGGGAATGGGTTAGGAACAACAAACTCATCTCACCTTTTCAAAATTAAATCAAACTCCAAACTAAACAAAAAATCACATTTAATTCACTTTGATTTATTTTAAACTTTCTTATTCTATAAGAATGTCTTTAGGATTTAAGTGAAGTGAACTTGTTTACATACTTTCATTGCTTTAAATCTTTCCCCAACATGTTAAAGTTATATGTCATGTGATTTCATGCATTCATACTTTTAAAATTCAAATTTTAAAATTAAATTGCTTATTTTATGTCAATTTTGCATGTGTTGGCTAAAGTAGAAATATGAATGGCTATTATCACTATTAAATCCAAATTATTTTCAAACACATTTAAATCAAATACCAAATCTAAAATTGTGCTACTCATACTTTAATTATAAGCTTGCATGTGAAAGAATATAAAGGTATGCTTAGCATAGGTTTCCTTTCTATGTTGGTATAGTTTTGAATAGGAATTTGGTGAGGTGTATGATTCATTTGAAAAGAACCTAACACTCACCTAATTCCATATCATATTCATCTCTATGCTACAACTTAGGAAGGGTTACCTACGCTTGCATAATGAATCCATTAATACAACTTTTGCATTCTCCTTTTCCATTTCATTTCTTTTATACATATGTTTGTATTTAAGGAAAGTAACATATTAGTCTGGACAACCCTGAGGTTGCGAGGATTTAAGTAGCCCTAAGTAGGTCTTGTACCTCACACCTCTGGTTAACAATGGTGCTGTACTCACTTATGTCATCCTTACTTTCATGTGTGTATGTGAAAATTTTGATAAGGAAACAATTTTCTACTAATGAAAATCATGCATAGAAAACTCCTAAAATTCTTTAAATGAATTACTTAGCATGCATCATAAAGTATGTTAAATACTCTCATTTCTATGTAAAGATATGCTTAGGGTCCATCCATATGCATGTTATATATGTTGGGAAAGAAAGGAAGTAATGTGTGTTATGTAAATTTTGATTCATTTTATTTAATCTTAAAATGCCTTTCTTTTTGAATAGGTTTGTTTAGAGTTTATCTAAACTTATGATTAATTAAAAGATTTAATCAAAACATTCACCTAAACAAAACTAAATGTGAATCTACTTTAGTAATTACTTAGGTTAGGGAAGGAAAGAGAAGTTCTCTTCTCTTTGCCTCTCTTCATAACTTAGTAATTAATTGTAGGATCCATATAAACCAAATCAAAACATGAAATAAAATCAACCCAAAATAATTATACAACTTAAATGATACCTTCCTCTAAGTTGAACATGTTCTTCACACTTAGAAAACTTGAACCTAAAGCTATAGCTAAGCATATCACACAAACCTCCAAAGCACACATATTAGCCTAAGTCACCACTTCTAGCCTTAGGTTAGGTCAGTGCATGGTTTAATGTTTGTTTTTTTTTGTGATATATGTTTTAGACTGGATGTTAAGGTGTATACTCATAGAATGAATGGTAGGACATTCTTAATCTAACTATTCTTTTCTTCAGGGGATTGTGCTTAAGGGGCGCTACCATAAATAAAAAATAAATGCTTTTGCTTACAGGTGCTTAGATCCCTAAGCATAATCCAATAGTCCAGGTGGACTTAGTCACCCATGTATGGGGCGATAAGTCCAATATACATGCTTGGGATTTATGTGGTTTGTTTTAGCTAACCTTTATTTTGCAAGTGTTAGTTAGATTTCCATTCTTTTTCTTTTCATGTAAATTTGTGCAATTAGGATTTTAGAATGATTGTTATGGGATTAGGATGAGCATTGTCATAAGATCCTATCTTATGTACCATGTGAAACCTTGGAGCATCAACCTTCCAACCATCCAAAAGAAGGAACCAAAGAAGAAAAGAAGAAAAGAAGAAGAAAGAAGAAAAGAAGAAAGAAGAAATAAAGCTTGAAGATTCCCATAACAATGAATTCTTTGCTTAATTGTAATTTAATTCATACGTAATATGGGTTGCATAAGGGTAGATCTTGGCTAGCCACATTTGATTTTTTTGGGTTTGTGTGGTGGTGCCCGACCATAACAACCTTTTATTCTTTTTGCACTTAGCTTTATAAATTGGTTGTTGATTTGTTTAGTTTGTGCATTAAGTGGCATGCTTTTCTTAGTTTCTTCCTTGCTTTATATATGGTCTAGATGTGGATTAGGTTTTTTAGGGAAAAATAAATCTTTTTACCCAACTTAACAACTTCAAAATAAAAAATAAAAATAATTCATAATCTCACCTAAAGCTTAGGTTTAAAATCAAGATAAGTGAATTAGCAACCCCTTAGCTGGATGAGAATTTCTTTTATAATATCCTGCATAAATGCATCTTATTTCACTCTTGATTGGAGGGCTTCCACATTTTCTAGAGAAACTTGGCTTGACCTTTGAGAGCCATGGTCGAAACTCACCTCCTCCCTTATCATTGATTTTGGCCAATAACTTTCTTTCTCATGCATTAGTCATATGAATCCTATTAGCCTGAGTCAAAATAATTGTCCAAAATAAAAATAAAATAAAATTTGAATTACATTAGATTTAGGCCATTTGAAGCATGCCCTTTACATGATCTAGTCTCTTTAGGGAGTGAGTTTAAGGACTTAGTCTCTTTCTAAATAAATAACAACCTAGTTATCTTGCATAAGCATAAAGACTTGCCTACATGTATTTAAAATCCTAGGAAGAGTTAGTTGGCTACCACCCCCAGGCGGTCATAAGTCCAAGCTGTCGGGTGGTTTGTCCTCTCTTGTGGAGGAAAACTAATTACCCATTTTCACCTTAGATTTAGGTTATCCTTCTGGCCCTCACTAAAGCTCCCTAGATTTAGGTTTTAAGGTTTCTCCCCTTTATAGGCGATAAGCATAATTCCACACCTCTTAGGAATTTCCTTAATCTTGTGTTAAGGAATCTTAAGTCCTAAATTTCTAATGAAATGTGCAACTCAAATAAACTAAATCAATTTCAAAAATGTAAAGCCTAATCGTATAATAGTTTGAGATACTGTAGGTTTCCTAGCATTATGGGTATCTCATACTTATCTCTATTTTGGCTTGATAATAACTCCTTCTTTTGATCAATCCCATTTGACCTTTCAAAAATAATCCAATCGATTGATAATCCTTCCTATTGAAATCTTTAAAGACTATGATCATTTACCTTAATCGAGAGTTTTTGTAAAGAATCACCATTCCTTAGGATGTAATAAACTATGGAGGCTTGCCCCTATAAGGAACTTAACAAACCAGGTTTAAAATAAACCCTACTTTACTTTTCCATGTAAAGTAGGGGAAGAATCTCTGGTACATATGCAGACCCATCATCCTTAGAAGTCCTTATTGAGGTGATTAGGTCCAATAAAGGGAGTGACTTTTGTCTTTCAAGATAGTACACTATTCTTTGATAACATACTCGATCGCCTGAATAAGTACATCTGTGGATCTACATGGAATCCTAAAAGATGAATTTTGATATGTCTTATCTCTTTCATTTCTCCCCAACATATTTGAAAGGTGACTCCCTATAGAATTTTTTCATCACAGATTTTTCTGGCGACTTCGCTGGGGAAGATTCCTCTCTCCATCTTTGGTAAATGACCATTGCCTTTGAGTATCGATAGTGGGTTTGTACTTTGGTATGAATCCGAGACTATCTTTCTTTCCATTGGCACTTAGCTCATTTCATTCTTGAGTTGAGTTAGCCAACATATTTAGGTTTTATGACCTCATTCCTTGTTGGTCTTAAAACCCCCGTTGGGTTCTCCAATGGGTTAAAAATGAAAAGATCTAAATAAAAAGAAACATCTTAAAGACTTCCTCATTATCATTTTCATGATAAGGAAAGGTTCATTCTAAAATAATAAAGACAAAAAAAAATCTTCCATAAGAACTTTGCTTTTCAAAAAGCACCTTTTCAAAAATGCACTTAATAAAATATTTTCCACAAAATTTGGTCACCCTCATTTAACAATTCCCATAATTGTTACATGTAAGGATTTTCAAAATAAAACTAACAACATTTTCCAAATGCACAAATGAACATCTTCTTTCAATTCACTTTGATGAAGATTTCATTTTCAAAATAAAATGAACAATCATTTTCTCAAAATCAAAATCATAATCATAAAGTTTTTAAAAGCACACATGAATCTTTCTATTCAATACACTCACACTTATTGAATGGAAAGATCATTTCAAACAAAATTAAACTTTTAAAAGCACATATGAATATCTTCATTTAATATATTCAAAACTATTAAATGAAGATTTCATTCCCAACTAAAATAAATATCATTTAGGAAATCCCGCTTGAACATATCTCACATATGTTTTAAGTTGGAATTCTTCTCTTTCAAAAAGCAACAATCACATACAAAACAAAAATTTTACATTTCAAAAAAATAAGATTGATCTCCATTCTACATACTTAAATTTGTTGAATGGAAGTCCTCTTTTCAAAATATTAAAACTTTAATAATCATATCTTAAAATTTTCAAACATTTTGGAACTTCATTTAGCATATTCAAATTTGCCAAGTGAAGTTTCCAAATCCAAAATAAAAAAAATTTCAAACAAATTTTTGAAACTTCATTTAGCATATTCAAAATTTTCAAAGTGAAGTTTCCAAATCCAAAACCAAAATTTTAAACAAATTTTTGGAACTCTGCTTAACATACTCAAATTTGTTAAGTGAAGTCTCCAAGTCTAAAATTCAAAATTCTAAGCACATTTGGAATTTCATTTAACATACCCAAATTTGTTAAGTGAAATCTCCAAAATCCAAATTCCAAAAAAATTTTAAACATATTTTGGAACTTCGTTTAACATACCCAAATTTGTTAAGTGAAGTTTCCAAATCCAAAATCAAAAATAAACAATCATACTTTCAAAATTCTAAACACATTTGGAATTTCATTTAACATACCCAAATTTGTTAAGTGAAATCTCCAAATCCAAAATCAAAAATTTTCTAAACACATTTTGGAACTTCATTTAACATACCCAAATTTGTTAAGTGAAGTCTCCAAATCCAAAATCAAAAATTAACAATCATACTCTCAAAATTCTAAACACATTTGGAATTTCATTTAACAAACCCAAATTTGTTAAAGGGACATGTCCAAATCAAAAATCCAAAAATTTTTTAAAACAAATTTTGTAATTTTATTTAAAAAATCCAAAAATTTTCTAAAATACATTTTTGGAACTTCATTTAACATACCCAAATTTGTTAAGTGAAATCTCCAAATCCAAAATCCAAAAATTTTCTAAAACACATTTTTGGAACTTCATTTAACATACCCAAATTTGTTAAGTGAAATCTCCAAATCCAAAATCAAAATTTTCTAAAACACATTTTGGAACTTCTTTAATTGTAGTCTCTAATAAAACACATATTTGGAACTTCATTTAGCATACTCAAATTTGCTAGTGAAGTTTCAAATCAAAATCAAACATTTTTAAAAATTATTTTGGAACTTCCTAGCATATTGAAATTTGCTAAGTGAAGTTTCCAAAGTCAAAAGTTCTCCAACACCTTTGGAAATTCTTCCCTTAGCATACCAAATTTTCTAAGGAGAAGTTTCCATTTTCAAAACTTAAACAAATCAAAAATTTTGAACACATCCTTTGGAATTTCATTTAGCATACTCAATTTTGCTAAGTGAAATTTCCATTTCCCAAAATTAAGTGGGACTTCATCTTTAGCATACCAAATTTGTTAAAGTTAAGTCTCCACTTTCAATCACATCAAAATAAAATGAAACACTTAGGATTCCCTTAGCATACCAAATTTGCTAAGGATCCTACCCTATTTAAAAATCAAAACATCAAAACAAAAATGAAACACTTAGGATTTCCTTAGCATACCTAAATTTGCTAAGTATCCTATTTTCAAAAATTAAACAAAACACACTTGGATTCTTCACTTAGCATACCTAAATTTGCTAAGTGAGAATCAAAAATTTTTCAAAATCAAAATAAAATTGATAATATCTTTCTCAAACACTTCACTTAGCATACCTAAATTTGCTAAGCAAGTAAAATTCCAAAACAATCAAACAAAAATAAAATCAATTTTACCCTTAGTTTAACATACCCAAATTTGTTAAAGGAAAGTGTCCTTAAATAAAAATTCAAATTCAAGACAAACATGAACTTATGGAAGCATCCTTATAAAAAATTTTGAATCCATATTTCATCATACCTAAATTTGTTGGAGTTGGATTCATATTCAAATTCTTCTTTCAATCAATCTTCTCAAATCCATTTGAACCCCACTTAACACTTTCAAGTTGTTGGTTGTGGGTTCAAATTTTCAAATTCAAAATTCAAAAATCTAAGGAGATAGAAATTTGATACAAGTTCATTTCTCATTGCAGATATTTACAATTAGCATAATACAGTTCAATTTCATTCTATTATAATTATCGAAATGGATGGTTCTCAGAAGTTTATCTTCACCTTCCCCCTCGGTATGGATCTGGCTTTAGATCAGGCTGACTTCCCCTGTCTGGACAATACTCATTTGATTCACTTTGGACGGGAATTTGAGGGAGCCAGGATCACTTGTGAGGGCACTCACCTCACCATAATTAGCAGGACCAAGGTGATCGGGCAGAAGCCGATCATCAGGATTGACTTACCCTCTGATTCTGATGTCTCCTCACTGAACAGGAAAGTTGTGGTAGTTCCACAGACTTCAATTATTATAGTTCCAGCATCTAGTAGACTCGGGTTAGTTCATCCTTGGGTTTTCAGTTGCCCCGGTGAGAGTACCCTCATCTGCACCCTAGAGGCTCCCTAGACTCGAGGTTGCCTCCCCACATTTGAGTATGGGTCTTGGTCACTCCTCCCATCTACCCATACATAGTGTAGAATAAGAACCACATGATCAAGCCGTACCACCGGATAGCTAGAGATAGAGCATCTCGATTAGTCATGGATGAGTTTCCCGTTATCACTTCACCACTAGTTATAGAAAAATAGTTCCATCCTCTCTCTCTAGATCAAAAAGAGAGGATTTCATGAGGATCTGTTCATCACCTCCTCAAGTGGTGCATTCTTGTTTCTAGAGTAGGAGGTGGTACAGCCTCTCTATTTGCTGGTAGTGTGCATATGGACACTCAGTCGACATAGTTTGATCTTTGATCTATTATCCCCGGTGTAGGCAGATTCACCAGAGGGCCTCTTACATACTAGCGGGGAGCGATGGAGGTTCCCTTCACGCTACGCTCGATTGATTTTCCTCGATGTACGCAGTGACCATCGCGATAGTATTTTTCCTAGGACTAGCCACCATAAGAGGCTTCCAGCATGAGAGTTGGTGGTGTCTTCACCACTCTACACCATCATAAGTGTAGGTTTGGCATCTCCCATTCCATCTAAGACCATGATGGTGAATCAAGGAAAATCCGTGAGGCTATGGCCAAGGATCCTACCTCTACACCACCCATTGTGTGGTAGGCCAAGCTCTCCAAACCATTCGCTGATGGTGTGCGAAGGTGGCATCCCAAAATCATTGTCATCCCTTCACCAATTTTGACCATACAGTTAGATGTGGAAATGGTGATAATTGTTATAGATATTCCAGATGATAGTCCAGTTGCACCAGTGGTAGTGGAACATCCTAGGATTATTACCCCTCTTGTAGCCAGTAGCAGTCAAGAGTATCATTCATCTAGTGAGTACGGTCCACACAGGATTGACTCTCCAATGACAGGTGAGGTTCGGTGCCTCTTAGTGCATGATAGTGATCACAATGATTAGCCTAAACTATTTGTACCTGCTGAGTTGGATTGTTTATTAGATGAGATAGTTGCACATTATTTCATGGAGAATAAGGAGATCTTGGGGTTCTGTCGATGAAAGAGAGTCTTGTGAAGATAACTTGATGAGACTCAGAGTGCATGGTTGACTAGAGGATCTCTTAGGGAACAACAAGCCATGGACGATGATGAGGTTGAACAAGGAGACATTGGAAATGATCCACCTCAACATTTGATGAAGGATGAGCAGATTGATAGGATGGCACAACAATTATAGGACTTGTTAGCAATAGTTTCAGTGCTTTAGAAGCAAGCCTATTTAGTTCATCTTACTATAGTTGACATCAGCCAGCCTGAGTTAGTGCATATCTTGGACCTAGCCAAGACTCTACCTCTCATTGAATAAGGTAGCAGTAGCCTGTATAGGAAGGTAGTGTAAAGTACCTCCATACAAGAAAAAGATATAAAATCCATGGTTGAGCAACAGGTGAAGGAAGCTTTGGCTCAAGATCGGGGAGGATCATCGATTCCAAAGGGTTGACTCTACCTAGAGGAATTCAATGATATCTAATATCCCAAGGGTTTCATGCCTCCTTCATTCAAAAGCTTTGATGGTAGTAGAAACCTGATGCAAGACTTAGCACATTTTGGCCAATTACATGGCGGTGCTCACTTTTTTCCTTTTCATTAGTAGCCTAGTGGGTATTGCTTTTGATTGGTATGCTGAACTACACAATAGTTCAATAAAGACATTTGTTGAGTTAGAGAAACTCTTCATTAAGAGATTTGTTGGAGCTCAGCAAAGGGTTAATATAGGTGATCTCATTGTAGCACAACAACACACTAGTGTGTCATTTATTGATTATATTCTCTGATGGCTAACCTGAGTATGAAGTGTGAACTACAATTGTCTGAACATCATTCCATTGAGATTCTCTTAAAGAATATCCATGGCCTGGTCACCTTCATGCTTAAGGGCTTCACTATCAAGATATTTGAGAAGCTAATCAATAAGGCAACTAGTCTACAAGGAGAATTACCTTTTCAAGATCGGGTTGCCAAGCAGAAGTAGTCTATGAGAAGAAGCGAGTAGTAGCAATTAATTTTAAGGGGAAGCTAGAGATGGTCGAGAGACCATGACCTCGGCCTCCACCTCCTTTGCCACCAGGTAGCCCTAGACCTCCACCACAACCTCCACGGCCGACAGCCACTCCTACCATACCACTTCGCGGTGGCATGCATACCCTAGCTTTGGTCCACCTACTCTTTTAGATAAGTTTAAAAACCTTATTCTTTTAAGAGGGAGGTAGAAAATCTTTAAGAACCTCTTAAAGAATTTTTAGTTACAGAGCCTAGAGATAAATGAAGTAGGCAAAGTCTTGATCCAAACTTTTGCCCTTACCATATATCTAGCCATATTTTGGAGGATTACTTTACATTCAAGGTGGCTTGAACGGTTTCAAGATGTGTAGTCATCCCAAAGGAATACCTTATGGAACAACCTTCCACTCCATTAGTAATCCTTGGGGATACATGTGATCTACCAAAACCAAAGAAGGTTGGGACATTTCTTTGTCTAAAACCTCTAAGAAAATAATTCAAAGATCAAGAAGCGACATGTGTTGGCAAGTTTCTAGTGCCAACTCTAGAAGAAAAGCTCAAGCAATGACATGTTGGCCTGATAGCCCTTTAGCACCACCAAACAAGTCCAGCCTCTAGCCTTCTGTTGCAGCTTTCACATCGATGACTTCTTCCATTTAAGCTAGCTCTTCTATTTCTTCTACTAGTAGAACTCTTATATTAGCAGATAAGGGCATCAAATCCTTTACTCCACTCACTTTACTTGACTTCTACTTTGTACCTCCAAATAATTCCAAGAAATTGAAGAATAAAGCTAATTTGAATTACATCTGTGTCACTTCTAATGGGTTGTCTTCTTCTATGCCTAACGATAACTCTTCAAGTCTAAATAACTATAGCAAACTCAATCTTCCTCTTTCTAATTCAGGGTTGGACTTTCCAACTCTAAATACTACAGGTTTACCTTTTGAGATAGACTTGGAATCATCTGATTCTGAGAGTCCCATAGTAGAAGTTGTAGGTGAGCCTAAAGTGTAGGTAGAACCTTCCACCACCTTGCCTTAAGAGATTACCAAACTCGCAGCTATAGTGTTCTACCTCTATGACACCTCAAGATGGGGAAATAAGTAATTGATGCAAGATCAGAAGCCCTTCCATAAGATGCTCCACCCTTAGATATTCTTGTGGAAGACCGGCTGAAGGTGAACTACAACATCCTTTCTCATCTAAGAAAGTTTCCATCTAAGCTAAGCATATATGATGCCCTTATCGTATCCAAAGAGATGAGCGAATCACTAATCAAGGCCCTCCTTGATCTTAAATTATGCTTAGCTCATCTGACTACTATAGGTGAGGAAGCACATTATGCAAAAGAAGCCTAAGAGATCACCTTCACAAATGAAGACCTTCTTCTGGGGGACTTGGAACACAACTGTCACCTCTACATCATAGTTGATATGGATAGTTGTCACTAGAGTTCTCATGGATTCAGGTTCATCAGTGAACATTATGAGTATATAGACCCTTTCCTATTTTAAGATCGACATGTTTACACTCCGAGGAGATAGGATGATGTTGAGAGGATTCAATGATCAAGGTGAGCGGCCTTTAGGTTCTATAGTGTTACCTTTGGAGATAGGTGATTGGAAGACTGAAGCCAAGTTCTACGTCATTGATTAGAATACTTCATTCACTACTTTGCTTGATAGGCCTTGGATATATCAAAACAAGATCGTTCCATCCTCCCATCATAAGTGCATCAAGTTCAGAAAAGATGGAATTGAATACTGTGTCAATGGAGATGAAAAGCTATATTTAGTTAGAGAAGTTGAGATTTATGAGGATGCGACCTACTATCTTCCTCAAAATGCCCTTTCTCATGAACTTGGACAAAATTCAAATGAAAAAAAATAAAAGAAACAAAAAATGACATAAAAGAAAAGATAAAAGAAAATGAAAAGAAAATAAAAGTTGAAGTGAGCATGAAAGGGGAATTGAAGAAGAAGTAGATCCGCACATCACATTTCACCCACAGTTCATTCCATCATATGGGCATGTGGGTCGAATGGCTCAACCTCCACTAAGTAGAGGCAGAGGAAGAAACAGAGGCAGTTCTAGAGGTGGGAGACCCCCTAGTTAGCCTTCAGCCAATAGTGATCCTGTTCCACTTCATAGGAGTACCCCTACTATTCATATAGACTTGGAATCTAGCTCAAAGGATAAGTCCAATGTGATTAGTATACCAGCCAACCCCTCTCAGTGGGTTACATTGGAGGTGACTTTTAATCTAGATAGAGATGAAGATTAGACCTCCAAGCAAAGTAAAGTATTCAAATCTAGTTTATATGAAACTATTAGGTAGCAGTTGGGAACCTTAGCTCTTACCTCACTTATATCTCAAAAAGTTAAAGGTTTAGTAGTTAAGGTAGTCCCTAAGTATTCCAATGACATGAAGTAGAAGAAGTTCTTTTTGGGATCATCATCCTCAAGCCTTGAAGTAGATGTAGAGCTTGAGAAAGATACTTTTAAAGAATTAATGGAATTACCTTTTGACTTTTACTAACCTTTTGTTTAAAATCTTATATAGAAAGGTTTAGTTCCTCACACATGATGCAAGCATAGGTTAGAATACTTCGAAAGCCTATGGAACAATATAGACAGGGAAGCTCAATCAAAGCGACTAAGATTGATGCAATGGTCGATGATAAATATTATTGCCTAGTTGTTATCAACTATTTTGAGTTTGATAGGTTCTTCTCACATCCCCTCTTATGAGAATGTGTGTATAGAAACTCGATGAGCAGATGATCTCTAAGTCAAAGAGGCACCGAATTTGAAGATTCATTCCATAATCGACAATCTTAAGAAATCAACATCGACGAGAAAAAAATCCTTAGATATACATCAGTTCATTGCTATATGAAGAAGAAACCAATGACTTAGTTAGGCTATTGATTGAGTTTAAGACTTCTTCACATGGAGTTATGAAGAAATGCGTGGATTATCTCCTAGTGTAGCAATCCACAAGTTAGCAATAGACCCTAATGTTACCCTTATTAGGCAAGCTTCTAGAAGAATGCGAATAGAAATTGAATAATAGGTCATTTCTGAAGTCAAGAAACTGATCAATGTTAGTTTTATCAGGGAAGAAAAATATCCTATCTTGTTAGCTAGTGTCATCCTAGTTAAGAAGAAGAATGGCCAAATTCACATTTGCATCAATTTTAGGGACTTAAACATGGCATGTCCTAAGGATGAGTTTCCTCTTCCTATACCAGAATTAATGGTGGACATCACCTCATCTCATGCATTCTTCTCTTTCATGGATGGGTCATCTAGCTATAACCAAATCAAGATGTCTCCTAAAGATGAAAGAAACACTACTTTTCAAACCCCGATCGAAATCTTCTGTTATAGGGTCATGCCTTTTGGCCTTAAAAATGATGGTGCTACATACCAACGGGCCATGACTCAAATCTTTAATGAACTCATCCACCATCAGGTTGAGTGCTATGTTGATGATCTAGTAGTCAAAAGCAGAGAGAAGGAAGACCACCTCTTTGACTTGAGAGTAGTTTTTGAATGATTAAGATAATATAACCTTAAAATGAATCCCTTGAAGTGTGCATTCAGAGTCGCTTTAGAAATTCCTTGGGTTTTTTGTTTGACACTGAGGAATAGAAATAGACCCTAAAAAAATCAAAGCTATCTTAGAAATGCCACCTCTTAAGAGTTTAACTCAACTCAGATCCTTTAAAGGATGGTTGGTGTATCTAAGATGCTTTATCTCAAACCTATCGGAGAGATGCAATCCATTCTTAGCACTTGTCAAAAAGGATGCCAAGTTCAAGTGGGATGATAAGTGCTAACATGCTTTTGATGAAATTAAAGAGTACTTGGTGAAGCCGCCAGTTTTAGCAACCCCTATCCCGGGTAGGCCACTCATTCTCTACACTGCTATATTGGATGACTCTCTCGGCACTCTGTTGGCCCAAGCCAATGATGAAGGGAAGGAGAGAGCACTCTCTACCTCAGTCATCGATCCTGCTGAAACACTATCCACCTATTGAGAAGCATTGTCTAGCTTTGATCTTTGCATCTTAGAAGCTATGACATTACATGCTTTATCATAAGGTGAACTTGATCTCCGGAATAAATCCACTACAGTATCTCATGACACGGCCAACACTATCCAGACGTTTGGCTCGTTGGTCCATGATTCTCTCGTAGTTTGATATGATATTTGAACCCCTCCATGTGTGGTAAAGGGAGCACTAGCGGTGCTTAGCACTTTCTATTGCTTCTCTGCTTAGCGATGATCTCCCCGATGAACAAATCTTGAACTTAGGGGAGGCCGACAACCACTGATGGGAGATGCATTTTGATGGTGTAGCTTCTTTTCATAAAGGTGACGCAGCACGATCTATTCTCCCAGGAAAGGTAGGGGTAAGAATAGTTCTTCTAACTCCAAACTTTGATGTGATGAGATTCTCATACTATCTTTCCAACCCCTGCACCAATAATGAAGCTGAGTATGAGACTTTGATTGCTAGTTTAGAGTTAGCCATCACTATCAGTATCAAGAACATCAACATCTTTGGGGATTCTTAGTTGGTAATCAACCAGATTGTCGGGTCCTACCAGGTCCTCAAACTGAAGCTTCAATATTACTACTAGTATACCATAAAGCTATTGGCCCAGATTCTTGAAGTCACCATCTACAAAGTTTCCCGAGTAGAGAAGGTAGTAGCAGATGCTTTGGTCAAACTTGCCAAAGAATTGGCATGTCCGGAAGATGAGTCCATTTCAATAAGAGTCCAAAATAGACAAGTCCTATCTCTTATTGATGCTAAACTCTTCGAGAGACTTTCTCTTGAAGGGGAGGTTGCCATTGCCAAAATGGACAAGGAACTAGATTGGAGGCAACCATTCATAGATTACTTGAACACTGTCAAATTACCTCAAGAAAAGTCACAAGCCCCTCAGGTGAAACAACAAGCTCTCCCCTATGCTGTTGTTGATGGCACCCTGTACCGACAGTCCTTTGACCAAATGTGGTTACATTGTTTAGACAAACATGAAGCCCATGGAATTATAACCAAGGTACACTTAGGTCTATGCAGAGCTCATCAGTCTGGTCCAAAGATGAAGATGAAGATTAAGAGATAAGGATACTACTGGCCTTCGATGATCACAGATTGGGTGGATGTAGCTAGGAGATGCCTTCAATATCAGGTGCATGGTGTGGTCCTCCATTAGCCACCCAACATTCTACACCCTACCTTGGCCTCATGGCCATTTGAGTGTTTCGGTATCAACATTGTGGGTCTAATCGATCCTCCTTCTTCCAAGGGGCATCGATTCATCTTAGCTGCCACTGACTACTTTTTCAAGTGGGCAAAAGCCATCCCACTTAGAGAGGTTACAACTCACCATGTGCTTCAATTTTTTAGGAACCATATCATATATAGGTTTCATGTGCCTCGATGAATTATATCCAATAATGGTACTACATTCAAAAGTATGAAGATCAACAGCTTTGCTAGAAGACATGATATAGATAAAAGATATTCCACCATCTACTACCCTAGAGCTAATGGCCTAGCAGAAGCATTTAATAAAACTCTCATTCAGATACTTAAGAAGACTCTTCATGATAACAAATGGCAGTGGAATGAGCAGTTAGTTGAAGCCTTGTGCTCTTGCACCACACTGACTCGGTCAACCCCATTTTCCTTAGTGTATGGGTCTGAAGTCATTCTTATTTTAGAAGTTCAACTCCCATCACTAAGGATAACATTAGGTAACAAGATCACTACAGAGCAGAATGCAAAGTTGCGGTTAGAAGAGCTCAAAGGTTTGGAGGAGAGTCGACTATGGGCATGCCAGAACCTCGAGTTGTACATGGCCAAAATAATTCAATCTCACAACAAGCTGGTCTGCCCTAGGTCTTTTTGAGTAGGAGAACTTGTGTTAGTCCTAAGGAGACCAATTATTTCCTATCAAAAGATGGGAGGCAAGTTTGGGAAGACCCCTATGTTATAGAAAAGGCCTACTAAGGAAGATCTTATCAGCTTATTGATTGTAAAGGGGAACACCCGATGCTTCTAATTAATGGGCTATATCTAATGAAATATTACCCATGAAATAAATCATGTTTGAAAAAAAATCATTAATAAAAAGAATAAAAAAAATCTGATTCCATTCATCCAACCTTCTCTTCTTTTCGAAGTGTTGCTTGCTTGTCTTGTGAATCCACCGTGACATATTTAGGGTAGGTGTAAGAGTCCCCCAGTGGCATCCTATCCCTCTTTTATAACACAAACATAATTTCTTGATGCTATTAGAATAGGTGTATGAGAACTCGAGAGGCATCCTACTTCGATTAGCACAATAAAGTTAGGTGTGAGAACCCAAGCGACATCCTTTGGGAATCCTTTTCCATCATGGCATCATTTCACCCAAACTCTTAGTGTGTTTAAGGTAGGTGTAAGTGTCCCCAAAGGCATCCTATTCTTTAACACATGTATACAACAAACACAAATCTTTTAACTCGAGCTATTTTGATATGAGAGCAAGCCCCCTGTGGCACTCACTCATTAGCCGATCTAGGTTAGGCCTACATGCTACCTCCCTAGTATGTCACCCTAGTGGTCATTTATTGGAGGATGTGAGTCCCCACGCTTTCTTCCTAACTTGATCATTGCAAACCAACGAACACCTTGTTAGTATGGTAGTATTCACTGCCTAGCCAATAAGCTACCTCATGATTGACTTCATTTAAGAAGATGTGAGTCCCCGTGCCTTCTTCTTGAACTAGCCATCATGGTCTAACTAGGTTGAATATATTTGAGGTTTAGGATAAGTCCCCTAGAGTCTCTTTTCCTCTTGACTACATTTGAGTTGATACAAGTCCCCTAGTGGCATTCACTTAGTTTCAGGTTGAATAATACACACAAGATAGACTATCCATCTTGCTATAGAGGATGTGAGTCCCGACCTTTCTTCCTTGATTGTTGCAAATAACCTTAGGTTGGTTGATTCACTATCGATAGTGACTCCAGTGAGTACACCACTTGGCAGATATGAGTCTCTGACCTGTGCTTTCTCCTTGAGTTGGACATCGAATACCTATTGGATATATGACTAGCCATGTCATCTTCTCCAGGGTGTTGGATTAAGCCCTTATAGTCACCATCCCCTACAGGCACTCTATTTGGATCATGACCTTTGCGACCCCATTTAGACACTACCCAGGTTACTTTTGGTTTGGATAGTTCCCCTTTCCTAGTAGCCACCCATGTGGTTGAAAATTTTATTTAGGATGCATTTTCCTCTTAGATATCAGATAGGTCAAGGTTAATATAAGCTCCTTCTCAGTTTGATCTCTCACAAACTAATAGGGCCCACATTAAAATAAATAAACTGAAATAAACAAAATAAACAAAATTAATTTGTTTGTGGATTAGGAATTCAAGCCTCCAAAGGGCCCCTTCTCCCGAGCAAGCATCCTATCTTTAGGACAATGTCAGCAGAACTCCCTATAAGAATTTCTTGACAACCTGAGTTGAGATAAATCCCAGGGTCGGTACTCTCTCCATAGTCAACCTTAGGTTGGGTTCAATCCATTCTGCCACAAGTAAGTTACCCGATAGTCATTCTGGTTTGGAAGATGTAATTCTATGATGCATTCTTTCTAGCATGATTGTCACAAGCCTACAGGCAGTCCTATGTCAGGTTTGATTTATTGTCCAAAGCAACCAATCACCCAGTGATCTTTTCTAGTGGAAGATGTGAGTTCCTGAGCTTTCTTCCCTTCAATTAATCATTGTAAACTGAAAGGCACCCTTATGGTCGGATAGTTCTCCCATCGGTCAAGAAGCTACTCCCTTTGATTCAGTAAATCTGAGATAGGTCTAGGCTTCTATAAGCTCCTTCTCAGTATGATCCATCGCAAATCAACAGAATCCACAAAAAGAAAATTAAAAATAAAAATTGATTTTGACTATCTTTGAGATGATTTAAGTCCCCCAGTGGCATTCACTCAATAGTCAGCCTTAGGTCAGGTTTGATTTGTTGCCCAAAGCAACCAATCATCCCAATGATTCCTTATTTCTAGAAGATGTGAGTCCCTATGCTTTCTTCTTAAGACTTGGCCATTTTATACCAAAATGGATTTCCCCTTAATTGGATAGTTCTACCTTATGGTTGGTAAACTACTCCCTTTGAATTGATAAATCTGAATTAGGTCTAGGCTTCCATGTCCCCTACTAAGTGCAATTCATCACAAACCCATGGGATCCATCATAATGAAAACAAATAAATCTAAAAATGAAATTAATTTTGACTATCTTTGAGCTGATTTAAGTACCCCAGTGGCACTCACTTAATAGTCTGCCCTAGGTCGGGTTCAATCTGTTGTCTTGCCAATAGATTACCCCAGCAACTGGTCTCTACTTTGGAGGATGTAAGTATACTATGCTTTCTTCCTAGTACACCTGCTACATACTGAAAGGCATCCCTTTGGTTGGCTAGTCCTACTATGTGTTTAATAAGCTACCCCTTTGGATTGGTAAATCTAAGTTAGGTCTTAGCCTCCATGGCTTCTACTTAGTGCATTCTATTGTAAACCAATAGGGTTCATTCAAAATCTAAACCTAATAAAAATTCAAAGCAAATTCAACACTCTTCCCCAATGGAACAAATCAAATCTTTTTCTCCTTAGTGAGAATCAAATCAAATCAAACCTTTCATCCCCTTGTGAATGACTTGAACTTGCTTCCCTAGTGGAAGGTTCACACTCTATCCCTTAGTGTATTCTTCCCTCTCTCTTATGTCTTGGACATAAGTAGAGCCACATTGCACTAAGCTCTAGATTCTTTCTTTTCCTTATGTTAAGGATAGATTGTTTTTGTTAGTGCTTGTGATCTCTCAGTGTTGTTGATCATTTTGATCAACACCAATACGTGTGGTGTTCCTTGTCAATCACCGCACCTATTACCTTTGTTGACCTCATTTTTAGGATGAGCTCTCAACCCCTCCATCTTAGACATACGACTCCTCTTAGACCTTAAGAGTTCCTTAGTCTTAAGGCACATCTAGTGATTAGGTTGACACTTAACCTAACCCTAGAGACTTAGAAGTGTTAGCCATAGGAATAGGTCATGCCGCAGGGGTGTTAGGAAAACTTCCTACCCTTAGCTTAAACAATTCCTCAGTTTCCTTCTTTCAAGTTAAACTCCAAATCAATTCTATTTGATTTCCTCCAAACTTAAATCAAATCCATGATTGAAATCTATGATTGAAACCCATGATCAAAATTCATCAAAAATTCCTAAGTTCAAATTTTGCCTAAGACCTTAATCTTCCCATAAGGACTTAACCAAAATCATTATCAAAACTAATCAAATCTTTGAGATTTTCTCATAATTCATTTATATTCTCATTTATATTTACATATATAAATGAAATATAAATTCAAATCAATCAAACTAAACTCAAAATTCCAAATCAATTCATGAAATTTTCTTAAGTCCCTTAATTTTCCATTAATGGACTTAGCTAAACCTTGATCAAATCAATTCAAACTCATGAGATTTTCTCAAAACTCATTTATATTATCATTTATATTCATATATATAAATGAAATATGAATATAAATCAATCAAATCAAACCCTCAAATTAGATTCTCAATTTAAAATTTCCTTAAGTCCTTAATTTTCCATTAATGGACTTGGCCTAAACCTTGATCAAACCATCTCAAAGTCATTGGATTTTCACATAATTCCTTTATATTCTGATTTATAATCACATATATAAATGAAATATAAATATAAATCAATCAAACCAAATTCAAAAATTCAAACTTTAAACTCCAAAATTTTTCTAAGTCCCTTAAAACCTTCTTAATGGACTTAGCCTAAATAATGACTAAACCACTTCAAATCCTTGAAATTTTCTCATGAATAATTTATATTCTCATTTATATTCACATATATAAATGAAATATAAATTCAAACAATCAAAACCTATTCCAAAAATCAAAATCAAATCAACTCAAAATCCAATCTAAGCCTTTCAAGTCAAAATCTTGAACTTAGCTAAATCAATTTCAAATCAAGCAAAACTATTGATTTTCTCTCATGATTCAATCAACCACACAATCATGAACTCATATATAAATCCAAACTTCAATCACTCAATCAAAACCTAAGTCCAAAATCAAATCCAAAACCCTTTCATATTCTTCCTTTGAATATGAGATTGTCAAATGGATCAAAACCCATTTGACTTCAAATCACTTGTAAATAGATTTATTTTTCAATCATAAGTCCATATACAAAATCAATCAAGCTCAAATCAAGCTTTGACCAAGCCATTTGACCCACTTAGGCTCACTTGACCCAAAGTGACCTAAAATACCTTATGAGCCAAATTTTAATCCCTATTGGATTGAACCAAACTCATATTTACCTCTCATCATGGGATGATCAATCAATCAAATTAGGTCAAAAAAAGTCAAACCTAAGGGTTGACCAAGTCAACACTTAGCCCAAAATGAAACCAAACATAGCCAAATTCCACCATAGGCCAAATTGATTGAAACCATTGATCTAAGTTCACTCATGACCTATGTTTGAACTTGACCAAGCTAACACTTGAGCCTAACCTAGCCCAATTGGCCACTTGACTTGAGTTAACCCATTTTGACCTAAAGGGTGAAAATGTGTCAAAACTTGATCTAAGCTAAATTTAACCAAACCAATGGGTCAAGTTCATTCCAAATAACTTTTTGAACTTAACCAAAGCCTCAATTGGCCAACTAGACCTAACTTAGCCCAATTGGCCTTAGACCTAACTTGACCTAAAGGGGTCATGTTGGGCCAAATTTGAGCTTAACCAAAATTAATTGGAAACAAAGATACCAATCCACTCCATATGACTAATCTAACCTAAACCTACCCTTGACCTAGCTTAAATAGGTCAAATG
Source organism: Cymbidium sinense (assembly GCA_021442155.1). NCBI lineage: Eukaryota > Viridiplantae > Streptophyta > Magnoliopsida > Asparagales > Orchidaceae > Cymbidium > Cymbidium sinense. The sequence continues at coordinate 101,590,853 of CM038214.1, read as the reverse complement.
GGTCAAATAGACAACTTGATTTGACCTAAATGAAATCATATGAGCAAAATTCAAAACTATACCAAATTGAATCAAACTAAAGCACCAAAACATTTCAAATGGTCATATGAACTTGACCCAACCCTTGGTTTGACCCAATTTGACCAATTGGTCAACTTGACCCATGTTGACCCATTTTGACCTAAATGGGTCAACATGAGCCAAACCCTATCAAATGAATTCCAAATCTCATGAAACTTGGGCAAACCTAATTTCTCCACATACCCAACATATCCAAAGTAATAAAAAATTAGCAAAATAACCATCCTACCCCTAGGCCATAGAACAAATTTTTGCTTAATCCATGGGTAATTTGGTCATACCCTCTTCACATTCACTTGAGGCTCTCCTAAAAGCTCAAGGGGACCTAGTGAAGAGTGGTGCACCCAACCCAATGAGTTTGGGTCAGCCCAATTGGTCCCTAGACCAAACCTGACCTATGGGTCAAAATTCCAAATTCAAAGTCCCTCTCCCACTCTAAATCAAGCATATGGGAGGTTGGAAATCCACTCCTTGGCTTAAATTGACCATGTGCACACTCAAAATAGCCAAAAAAAACTCCCTAATATGATCAATTAGATCAAAATGGCAAGAGGGTGGACGGCCGTCGGATCCTTGAAGGGGGAGATATACTCCCCCTAATTCATTTCAATTCTAACTTCCCCTCTATCGATTAAAGCTAAGGAACTCAGAGCAAGCCTTAGAGAGTATTCCCAAGCTTCTTAGAGAGGCTTTGAAAACTCCATTTCTCAATTTTTAGAGTTTGAAAATAGGGGAGGTCTATTGAAGAGCCAACTTCCTCTTCACTCAATTTCCATCCAATTTCTATTTCATACTTCATCAAGGAGCTAAGTCTAGTGCACCCAACCTTCCTTTGGAGTTCCCACATTAAGGAAGAGTTGGTTCAAGGTAAGCTAGCTAAGGAGGAGGTGGTCCATATACTAATCCACTCAACCTCAAGTTCTCATACTCTCAACACAACTTTGTCTCAACCAGACGAAGCTTCTCCAAGGGAATCGAGCACCAGTGATCACCTCCCGTGAGGTATGGGATTTTTTGACCATTAAACTCAATGTGGTGTGTACCTTTGTGAAAGAAATTTTAATCTCATGGATTTTTGACCGTTAGATGTGCCGCTCTTTAGCTTTAGATGGTATGGGTTGAGTTTGGTTTGAATCCAAGCACGATTGAGCTTGGATCCTCCCTTGATCATGGATAATCTCTGTTGATCAAGGGGAAGAACTTGGGAGATCTCAGCCATCCATCCACATGTTTTGGATGGATGGCCAAGATAATTCCCCATGTTTAGATATTCGTTATCCATTTTAAAACAACGGGGAGATCTCTAGCCATCCTATCTTTGATCGGATGGTAGAGATCAAACCGCATCTGCCGCCAACTGCCATTTTGGATTTGACGTTTCAGTAAATCCCTTACAGTGCAATGCGTGTAAAGCGTGCTGACCACCACCGCCACACGTCACGTTGTGAGCTATAGGATTAGTTAAAAATGTTTTAATTAATTCTAATTAACCTAGGGATCTTCTAAAATTCATTACTCCCTCTAGAAAATTCATAAAATTATGAAATAAATCCTCTGGAAAGATAATTCAGCCTAGAATATTTTAAAATTAATTTCAATGGGTTTTGAATTATGATTTTCTCTGATTTTGGGATTTCTTGGAAACTTTATTTTGTTAATTACTTTTTAATTAAGTCTTTGATTACTACCAAATTTCTTGGGTATGTTTTAGGGGTTGACTTCTGCCTCCCTAATTTTCTTGGGATTTATTGAAAGCTTGATTAGAAGAATTGCATATAGATTTCATAATTACCCTCCTTATGTAATTAAGGATAATTAAGGTGTAATTAGCAATTTTAATCGATGATTAGGGTTGATTAAGGTTAGATCTAGTAAGTAGAAGGTTTATGGAATATTTATGGGGCATTTCCCCAAAGCTATTCCCTAAACCCCCTTTTTCTCTCCTTAATCTCCTCTTAATTAATGGATAATTTATTAATTATCCCCTTAATTAATTTCTAAAAATTCTAAGTTCCAAAACTTAATTAATCTACTTTGGGTAGATTCTTGGGTGTTTAATAGCCTAAGTTCAATTAAATCAAAACCCAATTCATAAGTATGAAAGGGTATTTTGAAATTACTTAAGCTAAAACCCTTAGCTTAATTAACCTTTAATTATGAGCCAAATTGCATTAGACCTCTTTCTTATTAGGTGCATTGCAAAATTAAATTCCTTGTGAGTTTTATGTTCTCTCATTGGCTCATAATTATTTAGTTAATTATTCTAAGGTGTGTAGTAAGGGATTAATTAAGTTAATTCATACCTTAACCTAATTAATGCATAAAAATGGATCTAATTATCTAAAATTAAACAAAAATATCAAATACATGTGGGAATTGGTTAGAATAGCAAACTCATCTCACCTTTTCAAAATTAAATCAAACTCCAAACTAAACAAAAATCACATTGAATTCACTTTTATATTTTAAACTTTTTTTATTCTATAAGAATGTCTTTAGGATTTAAGTGAAGTGAACTTGTTTACATTCTTTCATTACTTTAAATCTTTCCCCAACATGTTAAAGTTGTATGTCATGTGATTTCATGCATTCATAATTTTAAAATGAAATTGTTTACTTTATGTCAAATTTGCATGTGTTGGCTAAAGTAGAAATATCAATGGCTATTATCACTATTAAATTCAAATTATTTTTAAAAACTTATAAATCAAATACCAAATCTAAAAGTGTGCTACTCATATTTTAATTATAAGCTTGCATGTGAAAGAATATAAAGGTATGCTTAACATAGGTTTTCATTCATTCTTATGTTGTTATAGTTTTGATGGTGAGGTGTATGATTCATTTGTAAAGAACCTAACACTCACCTAATTTCATATCCTATTCATCTCTATGCTACCACTTAAGAAGGGTTATCTTATAAATTGTAAATTTCTATTTACAACTTTTATACATACATATGTTTGTATTTAAGGAAAGTGGTATACTAGTCTGGAGAACCCTGAGGTTGTGAGTCTTTAAGTAGCCCTAAGTAGGTCTTGTACCTTACACCTCTGTTAACAATGGCGTTGTACTCACTCATGGCTTTCTTACTTTCATGTTTGTATGTGAAAATTTTGATAAGGAAACACTTTCTACTAATGAAAATCATGCATAGAAAATTCCTAAATTTATTTAAATGAATTACTTAGCATGCATCATAAAGTATGTTAAACACTCTCATTTGTATGTATAGATATGCTTAGGGTCAATCCATATGCATGTTATATATGTTGAGAAAGAAAGGAAGTAATGTGTGTTATGTAAATTTTGATTCATTTTATTTAATCTTAAAATGCGTTTCTTTTTGAATAGGTTTGTTTAGAGTTTATCTAAACTTAGGGTTAATTAATAGATTTAATCAAAATATTCACCTAAACAAAACAAAAATGTTAACCTACTTTAGAAATTACTTAGGTTAGGGAAGGAAAGAGTTCTCTTCTCTTTCCCTCTTTTCATAACTTAGTAATTAATTGTAGGATCTATTTAAACAAATTAAAACATGAAATAAAATCAACCCAAAATAATTAAACAACTTCAATGAAACCCTCCTCTAAGTTGAACATGTTCTTCACACTTAGAAAATTTGAACTTAAAGTCATAGCTAAGCATACCACAAAAACCTTTTAAGCACACACATTAGCCTAAGTCACCACTTCTATCCTTAGGTTAGGTCGGTGCATGCTTTGATGTTTGTTTTGCTTTGTGATATATGTTTTAGACTAGAAGTTAGGGTGTATGTTCATAGAATGAATGGTAGGACGTTCTTAGTCTAACTATTATTTTCTACTGGGGATTGTGCTTAAGGGGTGATATCATAAATAAAAATATAAATGCTTTTGCTTGCAGGTTCTTATGCCCCTAAGCGTAATCCAATAGGCCAGGTGGAATTAGTCACCCACGTGTGGGGTGATAAGTCCAATATACATGCTTGGAATTTGTGTGGTTTGTTTTAGCTAACCTTTGTTTTATAGGTGTTAGTTAAATTTCCATTCTTTTCCTTTTCATGTAAATTATGCAATTAGGATTTTGGAATGATTGTTATGGGGATTAAGATGAGCGTTGGTCATAAGATCCTATTTTATGTACCATATAAAGCCTTGGAGCATCCACAACCATCCAAAAGATTGAACCAAATAAGAAAAGAAGAAAAGAAGAAGAAAGAAAAAATGAAGAAAGATGAAATAAAGCTTGAAGAGCCCCATAATAATGAATTCCTTACTTAATTGTAATTTAATTCATTTGTAATCTACGTTGCATAAGGGTAGAGCTCAGCTACCCACATTTGATATTTTTGAGTTTATGGGTGGTGGCCGACCACAATGGCCTTTTATTCCTTTTGTGATTAGCTTTATAAATTGGTTATTGATTTGTTTAGCTTATGCATTAAGTGGCATGAGTTTCTTTCTTCATTTATGTATGGCTGGATATGGATTAGGCTCTTTAAGAAAAATAAATCTTTTACCTAACTTAACAACTCAAAATAAAATTAAAGCAATTCATAACCTCACCTAAAGCTTAGGTTTAAAATCAAGATAAAAGAATTAGCAACCCCCCTTTGGATAAGCATTTCTTTTATAATATCATGCACAATTGCATCTTATTTCACTCTTGATTGGAGGACATCCACCTTTGCTAGAGAAACTTGGCTTGACCTTTGAGAGCCATTATGAAAACTCACCTCCTCCCTTATCATTGATTTTGGTCAATAACCTTCTTTCTCATGCATTAGTCATATGAATCCTATTAGCCTGAGTCAAAATAATTGTCCAAAATAAAAAAAATTAATTGCATTAGATTTAGGTCATTTGAAGCATTCCTTTACATGATCTAGTCTCTTTAGGGAGTGAGTTTAAGGACTTAGTCTCTTTCTAAATAAATATTATCCTAGCTATCTTGCATAAGCATAAAGACTTGCCTACATGTATTTAAAATCATAGTTGGCAGCCACCCCCAGGTGGTTGTAAGTCCAAGCTGTCGAGTGGTTTGGCCTCTCTTGTGGAGGCAAACTAATTACCCATTTTCACCTTAAATTTAGGTTGTGCTTCCAGCCCTTGCTGAAGCTCCCTAGATTTAGGTTCTGAGGCTGCTTCACCCCTTTGTGGGCCATAAGCATGATTCTTCACCTCTTAGGTATTTACTTAATCTTGTGTTAAGGAATCTTAAGTCCTAAATTTCTAATGAAAAATGCAACTCAAATAAACTAAATCAATTTTGAAAATGTAAAGCCCTAGAGATACTCGCTAGGTTTATTAGCATCGTGGGTATCTCCTACTTATCTCCCATTTTGAGTTTGATAATAACTCCATCTTTTGATCAATCCCATTTGACCTTTCAAAAATAAATCAATCGATTGGTAGTCTTTCCTATTGAAATCTTCAAAGACAACGATCATTTACCTTAATCAGGAGTTTTCCTAAGGAATCCCCATTCCTTAGGATGTAATTAACTATGGGGGCTTGCCCCTGTAGGGAACTTAATGAACCAAGTTTAAAATAAACCTTGCTTTACTTTTCCATATAAAGTAGGGGAAGAATCTCTGGTACATATGCAGACCCATCATCCTTAGGAGTTTATATTGAGGTGATTAGGTCCATTAAAGGGTAGTGACCTCAGTCTTTCGAGATAGTACACTATTCCTTGATGACGTACTTAATCACCTAAATAAGTACATCTTTGAATCTATGTGGCATCCTAAAAAGATGAATTTCTATATGTCTTGTCTCTTTCATTTCTCCCCAACAGATTTGAAAGGTGACTCCCTATAGGAATTTTTCACCACACAACCATAAGGCCAAAACAAAATAAAGAAAACCACCAAAGCACCCTTCTAGACACAAGGTAGAGGAAGAAACCAACAAAAAAAGCCACCAAGCCAAAAAAGGATGTAAAGAAAAAAATCACCAAAAGTCCCAGCACAAACTCAAGAGTAAAAAGATCAACAATAGCCATAAAAAATAGCCACCCAAGATAGCCACATAGAAGGTAGTAGCAAACAATAGCACCCACCAGGCCCAAAATTAGTAGCAGAAAAACCATCCTAAGTAAATAAAAGGCCAACCAAAATAGAGGAAATAGCAAAGAAAATTAAGAAAAGGGAAAAATTCAAAAGCAGGTAGAGGCATAACCAAAAAAGAGGCCACAACAAGTTTAAGGCAGCACTTGAAGAAACTGTTGACATTCAAATCTTTAAATAAAATAGTCAGCCAATGAGAACACCTCTTCAATAATAGTGGCTAAACAAGCAGCAACCACCTCAAAGAGATCTCCCAAATATTACAACACAAACTAGACAAGAGAGTGAACTAGCCAGAGGAATGCAGCAAAATGAAAATGCACATAAAGAAAAACATAGAAAACTTAAAAACACGAAGCAAAATTAATTTTTGAGATAAGGTAATCCGGTGTTATCCAGATTAACCAAACCTTTAAATTTTCTAGGTAAATTAAAATGATCATAAAGAGTGAGATCATTTAATTTAGCACCTAGATTAGCTAGAAAATCTACACAGGCATTTCCTTCTTGCCAAATATGAGAAATTTTAAGCATACTTGAGAGAGGAGTGTTCTAGTATGATTAAGAAGTTAGAATAAATCTGCATTCCCCATCATAGTGGAAGTTAGCATGTCAATGAGTAAAAGAGCATCAACTTCAATCCAAATATTAGAAACCTTTTGCAAACAAATGTCAATAGCTTTATTAACAACCATTAATTCAGCATAAATAAAAGAACAAGCTTTAAGAGGATAAGCAAAAGCACAAATGAAATTACCTTTTAAATCCCTAAAAATACCACCACAACTAAATGTATTCTAAGAGATAGAGCCATCAGTATTAATTTTAATAATATTATTGTGAGGTTTTATCCAATATATAATTCAATCTTCTTTACAGAAGGTGATCTCAAGCAAGTAAAGACCCAATTTTTTAGCCATAAATTTAAAACCTCTAAAATGTGTGTTACAAATTAAATTAGCATTAAATAATGTATGAATTTTTTCTTTGGTTTTGGCAATATTCATTTTTATGATTCATAGGAATACCATGATATTTAGCATCATTTCTATCCATCCATATGAACCAAATAACGGTAATGGCAATTAAAACTTGGATATGACCTTTCACAATTTTTTCAAAATAGGCTTCAAGAAGTTGATATAAAGAAAGAAAGCCATGGAAATGTTTAGTATTAAAAAGATCATCATACCAAACCCATAATTTGGAGGCAATAGCACCATTGACAATAACATGATTAACATTTTTAATATGAAAACAACAATAACATTTGGAAGGAAAATGAAATCTTTTATCCTAGAGCAAGGAATCAACATGAATGAAGTTCTTTCAAATTCTCCAAGGACAAAATAAGAGATAGGATTGATATCATTCCAAAGTTTAATAAATACATTAGAAGAAATATGAGCATCTCTAATATAATTCCAAGCCTCTTTAAGAATAAAATCACCATTATAAGACAACTTAACAAGAATTTGATCAGTTTATTGGAAAGGATAGTAATATCACTAAATTAATCCAAAGAGAGATAGAATAACTTCACTAAGTTTACTATCATTCCACTTGTTATTAAGCTAAAAGGAGTTAACTTTAGTAGCAGCAGTAGATTGGGTAAATAAAAAATAATCAATAAAACCACCACTAATCCACTTGCTTTCCCAAAAGAAAGAAGATCTTGAATTTATACCCCAAGATATCAAAGATTTAGCTTCCCATTTAATAGAGCAAACCCTTTTCCAAACTGGGGAGTCACCAACTTTATAAGTACAGATTAGAGGGTGCTTGACCTGGCAGTATTTAGCTGTCATAAAATTAACCCAAAGGCTATCTTTTTTTCTAAAATTTCATCAGAGTTTATGGGAGAAGGCAGTTATAGCTTCACGAATAGGTTTGCAGCCAAGCCCACCTTCACCTAGAGGACCACAACTTTTATGCCAAGAAGTCCAATGCATCCTTTTAATCAAATTATTAGAGCCCCAAAAAAATTTATTAAGGAGACGATCAATTCTATTTAAGATAGAATTAGTTGGGATAATGGTTTGAATAAGATATAAAGGCATCAAATTAAGAGTACTCTTAAGCAAAGTAAGCCTACCACCAAAACAAAGTAAGTGAAATTCACACATTGAAATTTTATTAGAAAATTTTTGGATAAGCTCATCGAAAAGATGGGATCTTTTTGACCTTTGAAAAGAGGTAGATATTTAATAGGGAGTTGTTGGTGTTTAAAGTTAGTGATTCTCTAGATATGATTGATTTTATCATTAGAAATTTTAGAGGAGGTAATAAAGTAACTCTTGCTTTCATTTATAGAAAGACCAATTTCTCTATCAAAATTATTTAAAAATTTCTTAAGTATTTTGATATGATGAAAAGAAGCATTACAAAAGATAATAAAATCATGAACAAAGCTAAGATGAGAAATAGGGATACCACCAAGAGTTCTAAAGTACAAGCTAGGATTATTATTGAATAAATCATTTAAACTCCTAGAAAGGTATTCCACATCAAAAATAAACAAAGAAGGGGAAGAGGACCTCCTTATCTCAAACCATGAGAAGAAGGAAAGAAGCTTAAAGCTTCACCATTAAGAAGAATATAAAACCAAACATTATTAATACATTTTTAATAAGGTGAATGAAATTTTCAAGGAAACCAAATAAATGTAGGATATTTAAAAGGAAATTCGAAGAGATATTATCAAAGGGCTTAGAAATATCTAATTTAAAAAGGATGTTACCACCTCTAGTGGGAACATCCAAATCATGAATAAGCTCTTGAGAAAGAAGAATGTTATCAGATATAGATCTCCCTCTAACAAAACCACTTTGGTTGAGAAAGATAATTTTTTAAGGTAAAGGACTAAGTCTATTAGCAAGAATTTTAGAATTCAATTTATTAAAAAAAGTTCAAAGACTAATAGGTCTGAAATCACTCCAAGAATCTTGATTATCTTTTTTAGGTATGAAAATAATGGAAATTCTTGAAAAATATTTAGGGAGAGGATTATTAATAAATAAATCAATAATAGCATTGATTAAGTCACGCTTAATAATAGACCAAAAATTTTGAAAAAATTAAGTAGTATAACCCTCCGAACTAGCAACAAAATTAATGTTCATGCTATTGAGAACTTTACCAATCTCATCTCTAGTAGGCAACCTAGTAAGCCAATGACTGTCATCATTGGTAATAATATGTTTTTATTTAGTTTTTATTTTATTTTATTTGAGGTTTATTTTATTTTTATTTTATGTTTAGTTTTTATTTTATTTACGCTTTTTATTTTTAGCTTTATTTTATTTTTAAATTTAGTATCATTTTTTAGTTAGTTTTTATTTAGTTCTTTTTTTTAGGTTTAGGTTTAGTTTTAGGTTTAGGTTTTAGTTTAGGTTTTTATTTATTTTTTATTTTATTTATGCTTATATTTATTTATTTATTTTATTTTTAGGTTTTATTTAGTTTAGGTTTATGTTTTTAGGTTTCTAGGGTTTAGGGTTTAGGGTTTATGGTTTAGGGTTTAAGGTTTAGGGTTTAGGATTTAGGATTGTAGGTTTTAGGCTTTAGGGTGTAGGGTTTTTGATATTTTTTTTAATAGAGAACAAATTCATATTCAACATTTCTTATTTTCGATTTCATCAACTAAGTAACAAATCAGGGAAGTGAGGTAATCAAAGGACCTCCTTGGGGCTAGCTAAAGCCTCATGTTCCCGAGATGACCAGACTATATACCCATTTCCATTCAATCTTATATAAATCAACACATGAATAGAGAAAAGAGAACTCAATATTCATACACTTAAGCTATAAGCACATGCATTTCTTATGTATTTATAACTCGCATCATAACACATATTATTATTCATTTATAAGCTTTTGAAAAATACATTTGGATTTAATAGTGATAATAGCCATGCATATAATAAATTAAATCAACACATGTAAGCTTACATAAAGGAAATCCATTTTATTTTACCTGATTTTGAAAAGATGGATGCACTAATTCAAATGACATACCAAATTTAACATGATTGGAAATAGGACAATCAAATATAAGCTTGTGATTCATTCAACCAAAGTAGTTCTTAAGGATAATCAAATCAAATAAGATTATTTAGATCAAACCAAAGCTTCTTTATTAATTAAGTTTTGGATTTGATTTGATTTAAAGAGGAGAAGAGAAATCATCACTTGTTTTTTTAAACCCATTCCCAGTGATTTGATCTAATTTAAGGAAATATAATTAAGTTGATTTTTTGGGTTTATTAAATTGAACCTTTAATTAAATGAATTTATTATGCTTTCCTATGTCACCTTAAAGTAATTAACTAAATAATTATGAGCCAACATGATATTCATGGAAAATAAACTTGCAATGATCCTAGGAAATAAAAGGGGCCTAATTCAATTGACTTATGATTAATAGTTAATTAGATTAAGGGACTTAATTATTTACTCTTATAGTTAATTTCATTAAACTCCTTTAGGTTATTAAACACCTAAAGATCTACCTCATGATTTAATTAAGGTGGTGTGATTATGATTTCAATTTGATTAAGTGATTTAATTAGTTAAATCTTAATTAATTTCATTCTAAAATGGTGAAATGAACTTAGGAAAGCGGTCCCAACCCATTCCTTAGTTCACATATAATTGAACAATGATTAATAAACTTAATTAACCAATTTATTATTGTTCATGGGATTAATTAATCATTAATTAACTTAAAAGAGAATTTAAGGTTTAATCAGTCAATTTTCCTAATTAAGTGAGCAATAAATCCAAATAAAATCATGGGAGAAAGAGGTCATCCCATTAAATTAACCCACAAAATTTGGGATTAATTACTCAAGTAATTAAGCTAATAAATTTTGTAATTAAACCTTAATTAAATATTAATTACTGCTCAAAATAAGTTAAGATCATTTTTAATTAACTCTCCTTTTAAATACCTTTAAAATGAGTATTTTTTTTGCATTTGTTTTATTTCTCTATATTTTTTATGATTTTTAGAAGTTTCAGCCATTAAAATGATTAATTAAGCCTAATTAAAGCTTAATCCTGGAACATGTCATTTGTGAAATTGGCTACTTAAAATTATCCACTCGGTGCCCATGGCGTGACGTGCTTCTCATCTACCATCCCATCTAAGATTGGATGGCTATGATTAATCCCACAGCTTAGTAGGATTAAATCAGATCGATCTAGTGTAACTAATCATGATCGTATGTTTTGATCACACAGAATGGACTATGCGTGATCTAACATTAGGAGAGTAAGGGAGAATAGAGTCTGTTCACCATTGATCACTTGATCCGAGCTTGCAGCTGGATCAACTCAAGGATCCCACACCTTCACAACATGGATCAGAGGGGATCCAACGGTCAGGATCACACGAGATGCAAGTTTTCTTTAAAAAGCTCCAACCCATTTTTGCCTAAGGATCAATTTTGGATGCATACCTCATCGGAGCTCAAGACTCGTGGCTCGAACTATTGAGGAAGCTTCATCTAGTGGAGACGAAGCCCTGTTAAGAAGTAATTGGATCAATTCCTCACCGTTCGCTTAGAAGGCCACAAATTGATGATTTGGGGCTCAGCTTTGATCGAAGTCCCACCTTCGGTGCTCAAAAAGCTTGGGAGATGATTTGTTCTTGCTCGATGAGGCCTAGGGAAGGTGCGCATAAAGTTAATTTGAGTTTGATGGAGAAATGGGGAAGTTAGGTCAAAAATGGTAGTGTCTTATTTCGTGATGGACGGGAATGGCATTTCCTGATCGAGGAACAAGCTTGGGAGCTTAGGGAATGGCTCTAGCAGGTCTTCTTGCTTAGCTAGAGCTCTAAGGAATGATTTTTCTGTGTGTTTGAGTGAAAATGAGGGGTCATATACCTCCTTTCATCTTGATCGGATGGTGGGATCAGGTTTGGCTTCTAGTAGTCGTTCGACCATCTCAAGGAGTCCTTGGTGGCAGGGAGGAGGTGAGTTGGCTCAGCTTGGTTGGTTGAAGGTGTGGATGTGGCTACCAAAGAGGAATCATGGGTGTCCTATGGGTTTCAAATGATCTAAAGGGGAGGGTGAAGTGATTTCACCTCTCGTGGGTCAGGGTCGACCCAACCACCCTTTGGGTCAGGTTGGCCAGTGTCCTAGGTGCCTAGGTGGACCATTGAGGGAGTACCAATTGGCCAAGGAATGGAAATGACCACTTACATGGGTGATTTGTCTCATGTGATTCCCTGGACCTAAGGGTAGAATGATCATTTGGTATTGGATTTGATTTGGGCAAATTTGAAATGAGCCAAAAGTGGGTTAGCCCAAATTTCAAGTCAATTGGAGTTGATTTGGTTAGGTTTGGCTCAATTTGACTCATTTAGGTCAAATTGGGTTAGGTTGGGCCAGGTTGACCAATTGGTCAAATTGGGTCAAATGAAGGGATGGGTCAAGTTCATATGATCATTTGGGATTTTTCAGTTATATTGATTTGGTTTAGTTTAGCTTAGATTTGATTTTGGCTCATTTGAATTCATTTAGGTCAAATGGGTTAAACTGACCAATTTGACCAAATTGGCCAAATTGGCTTGGGTTGGGTGTTGGTTTGAATTTAGTTGACCAATTGAAGATGATTGTAGGCTTTAGTTTCAATTAATTTGGATTTGGTTTTGATATAGGCCAACTTGAAACTTTAGGTCAATTTGGGGTAAGTAGGTCAATTGGGTTCAATTGGGTCCAATCATGGCTTTGGTCAAGTTCAACAGTCAATTTGGAATGAACTTGAGCTATTAGTTGCAATCAATTTGATTTATATTTTGATTTGACCTAAATTGGTCTTTTAGGTAAATTTGGGTCAACTTGGGTCAAGATGGACAATTGGATTTGGTTTGACTCAATTGAAGGTCAAGTCATATTCAAATATTTATTTTGATTTGGTATGAATCATTGGATTTGGTTTAGGTTACAATTTGGCTAGTTTGGTTCATGTGGGTTAAGGGGTTGACTTGGTCAAATGACCAAGTTGACTTGGTTTGATCCAATTTATGACAATTGATCAACCTAGTGTGATCAACAATCATGATGGGCGATTATGATGGGCTTGGTTCAATCCAATTTGGGTAGGATTAGAACTTGGCTCAAATAGGTCAAATTTGCCACTTTGGGTCTAGTGGAACAATTGTGTTTAGTTGGCTTGATTTTGAGTTGAGTTTGATTTAGTTGAGTTCATATATGGATTTGGGTTTGATATATAAATTCAATTGCAATTGGCTTGGGTTCAAATGGGTTTGGTTCATCTAAACATTTCAAGTCAAAAGGGTTAAGTTGGGTTTGACTTGGGTTGATTTTTGTTTGGCTTGATGATTGAAACTTTCATTTATAATTGTGAATATGATTGAAGGTATGATTCATTCATGAGAAAATCAATTGAATTTGGGTTTTGGAATGAAGGAATTTGGCTAAGTCCATGGAGTTGGGTCATGTGGCTTAGGTTTGGATTTTGATTTAGTTTGATTTAGTTTTGATAATTTAAATGTATATTTCATTTAAATTTATGAAGGTGATTGAAAATATGATTGATTGTGAGAAAATTAATTGAGTTTGACTTGATTTGGATTAAGATTTGGCTAAGTCCATGAGATAGGCCATATGTCTTGGGAAGGGTTTTGATTTGATTTGATTTAGTTTGATTTAGTTTTGATCATTTGAATGTAGATTTGATTTATATTTAGTAAGATTATTGAAGATATAAATTTATTATGAGAAAATCAATTGATTTTGGATTGATTTGGATTAATATTTGGCTAAGTTCATGGGATAGGTCATATGGCTTAGGAAGGTTTTCAAGTTTAGATTTGATCATGGGCTTCAATCATTTGGTTTTGGAATTTGGGCTTGGAATTGGATTTGGATTTGAATTTCATGTTTGAATTGAACTTGAGGTTTGGTTTGATATGGTTAACATGGCTTGGATTTGGGTTATAGGGTAGTTGGATTATCCAAATCCCAAAGGCATAACCTAATGCTATGGTTAACCCTTCTAAGTCTTTAGGATTAGTTTAGATGTTTACCTAATTATTAGAAATGTCTTATGACTAGGGATGTCTTAGTGCCTAGAAGACTCCTAAGTCTAAGATGGGAAGATTGAATCTGCACTCCAAAAGTGAGGTCAAGAGGCCTTAGCCTCCATAGTGTTTCCTTGGAGATAGATGAGTGGAAGACTGAAGCCAAGTTTCACATTATAGACTCAGATACATCTTTCAATACTTTGCTTGAGAGACCATGGATACATGAGAACAATATAGTTCCATTCTTTCTATATTTGTGTATGAAGTTTGCGAGAAGTGAGATTGTCTACTATGTTGAAGGAAATCTCAAGCCATTTAGAGTTCACGAGGTTGACATATATGAGGATATGGCTTACTACCTCCCTTAAAATCAAAAAGTCTATTCTCACGAACTTGGCCAATGTTTAAAAATAAAAAAATAAAAAATAAAAATAAAAAGAAAAAAATGAAAAAGAAAATAAAAGGGAGCGAAAATAGACTTCGAGGAGGAAGTGGAGCTTGACATTATATTCCACAAACAGTTTGTTACTCCATTCGAATATATGGGTAGGACGACCTAACCTCCACCAGGTACAGAAAGAGGCTAGTTTGGAGGCAGTCCCAGGGTTGGAAAATCTCATTATTGGCCACCAAATAGAAGATATGTCCCAGCTATCAGGAGTACACTTATTATCCATATAGACTTAGAATTTAGAGTGGATGAGTATTATATGGTTATCACACCAGCCAGCTCTTCTCAGTAGTAGATTCCCTTCAAGGTGACACTTGAGCTATATAGCAATGAAGACCAGGCTCCACAGCAAAGCATAAGTGTATCCAAGTCTATATGTGAAATAGTTAGGCATCAGTTGAGAACCTTAGCTCTAACCCAACTTTCCCCTCAAAAAGTGGAGGGTTTGGTAGTTAAGGAAGCCCCTAAGTCATCCACAAGTGTGAAGACTCAGAGGTTCTTTCTGGGGGCATCATCCTCAAGTCAAGAAGTTGATGTAAAACTTGAGAATGATTCATATATATATTCAATAGAATTACCTTTTTATTGGTAGTTGCCTTGTGTTTATAATTTAGCAAAGAAAGGGTTAATCCCACATACTTGGTTGAAGCATAAGTCAGACTACTTTGAAAGAATATGGAAGAACAAATGCAAAGCTCTTAATCAAGACCAGGTCTAGGATTCGATATAGTGGGTCCAGTCGATGATGATGATTATTGCTTAGTCATCACCAATTATTTGGAATCTGATAGGTTTTTTTTCAAATCACATTAATTCATATGAGGAGCCTTTCTTAGAAACTTTAGATGATCCATATGATTTTAAAGTCAAAGATGCCCCGCCAAAGTTTGATGAAGAGATCAAGTCAACTATCGACGAGCTCAAGGAAATTAACTTAGGAATTGAAGAAGATCCACGCCTGACATACATAAATTTTTTATTTAATTAATTTAAAACCAATGGCTTGACTGAGTTTAAGGATTGCTTTGCATGGAGTTATGAAGAGATGCTTAGATTGGCTCCTGACGTAGCAATCCATAAACTAACAATAGATCCTACTGCTAACTCTATCAAGAAAGCTCTTAAACTCATGCGATTAGACATTGAACAACATGTCATTTCTGAAGTCAAGAAACTGATCGATGTTGGGTTCATTTGGGAAGAAAAATACCCTAATTAGTTAGCTAGCATCATCCTAATTAAGAAAAAAATGACTGAATTCACATATGCATTGATTTTTGGGATTTAAGTAAGGCATGTCCAAAAGATGCATTTCCACTACCAATCCCGGAGCTGATGGTAGATATTGCCTCATCTCATGCAGTCTTCTATTTCATGGATGTCTCATCTGGATATAACCAAATAAAGATGGCCCTGAAGATGAAAGAAATGCTACCTTTAGAACCCCGATCAGAACTTATTGCTATAAGGTCATGCCTTTCAGCCTTAAAAATATCTGTGCTACATACCAGTGGGCTATGACTCAAATCTTTGATGAACTCATTCATCATCAAGTCAAGTGTATGTCGATGATCTCATGGTCAAAAGTGTAGAAAAAAAGACCATCTCTTTGACTTGAGAGTAGTTTTTGAACAGTTAAGATAATTTAACCTCAAAATGAACCCCCTGAAGTGTGCATTCGGAGTAGCTTTAGAAAAATTCCTTGGGTTTGTTGTCTGACACTAGGGAATAGAAATTGATTTGGAGAAGATAAAGGCAACTTTAGAAATTACACCCTCTAAAAGTTTAACTCAAATCAAATCATTCCAAGGGCAATTGGCATATCTAAAATGCTTTATATCCAACATATTGGGAAGATTTCAGCCATTCTCAGTAGTTATCAAAAAGGATCCCAAGTTCAAGTGGGATGACAAGTGTGGGCATGCCTTCGAAGACATCAAGCATTACCTGATGAGTCTGTCAGTTCTAGCAGCCCCTATCTTGAGCAAGCTGCTCATACTTTACACTACTATGTTAGACAACTCCCTTGGTGCTTTGTTGGCCCAAGCCAATGATGAAGGGAAGGAAAACGAACTCTACTACCTTAGCCGTGGTCTATTCTCTGCTGAGGCTAATTATACCCAGTGAGAAGCATTGCCTAGCTTTAATCTTTGCATCCCAAAAGCTACAGCAATACATGATCCCTCATATGGTGAACTTAATATCGAGGATCAATCCACTACAGTATCTTAGGAGTTATGTTTACCTAGAGATATGTTTAGCTTTGTTGATTGCTACTAAAGAGGAGGCATGCCACTTGAAGGATATCTTAGGAGTTACATTCAGCGATGAAGACTTACTCCTAGGGACGACCGAGCACAACTGCCTCTTTACATTATAGTGGATGTTGGTAGATAGTGGCTATCCAGAGTTTTGGTTGACCCAAGTGTATCAGTCAACATTATGAGTTATAAGAACCCTTACCTACTTGAGGATCAACATCTCCAAACTCCAAAAAGAAAAGATGATGTTGAAAGGATTCAATGAACAAGGTGAGAGGGCCTTGTAGTGTTTATTTTTGGATGTATGGGGGGAACATCGTGCAGATCATAGGGGGTACTCTTTGAGGTGATCGCATATAATATTGAGGTATGATGTACTATCTTGAAAGATATAGGCATCACCCTATAATGGACCTAATCACGTAATAAGGACTCTTTAAGCATGATGAGTCTTCTAATGTACCAGAGATTTGCTCTCCTACTTTACATGGATGTATAAAGTAGTGTTTATATTAAACCATGTTCTTAAGTTCTCTATGGAGGCAAGCCTTCGAAGTTAATTACATCTTAGGAAATGAAAATTTTTAAGAATACTCATGATTAAAGTAAACAATTAACATCTCCAAAAATTTAAGATTAGACTATCAAAAGATTGGTTGTATTTGGAAAATTAACCCAAAAAGTTCAAGGAAAAGACTTATTTTTTAAATCCAAATGAAATAATTAGGAAATGCTCATGATACAAGGAAGCCTAGTGAGCATTTCAATCTATCTTATGGTTGGTCTTTATAATTATGAAGTTGAGGAGATTTATATGTTTTGAGTTGAAATTTAATTAGATTACTAGGGCTTATAATCCACCAACATAAGGTTGTGGGAATGCTTAAGAGGTGAGGATTTATGCTGGTCACCCGAAGGAAATAGCTACCTCGGATCCTAAATCTAGCGAGCTTTAGTACGAGCTAAATCATGACCTAAATCTATGCAACAAATTAACATAAGGGTTTACCTCCAAAAGAGAATCAATTGTCTGACTTCTGGACTTATAATCACTTGGATTGGCCACCAGCTAACTCCTCCTATGATTTTAAAACCATGTAGTCCGATCTTATGAATTGTATCATAGTTAGGGTAGTTATTTAATTAGAAAGAGACTAAAGTCCTAAACACACTCCCTAAGAGACTAGAACATGAGTCGTGTGAGCATATGACTTAATCTATAGATGCAAAATCTTTTCAAATTTTATTTCATTTTAGACACATCATTTTGATAGAGGCTTTAGGATTTTTATGCCTAAATGCATGATGAAATAGGTTATGGGTCAAATTAGCTAGAAAAAGGTGTTCTCCACTGCAAGGGATGCCATCACAGTTCAAGCATTCCTTTATTATGCAAGGATGGAGATCCTTCATGTTAAAGAAAGAAAGAATATTCATGCATGATGTGAAACATACAACCATACAACTAAGGGTTACTAAATCTTTTAATTATCTTATTTATGTCTTAGTATTTATGATGAGGTTATTAGTTGTTTAAAATTTAGTTATGAGTGATTATTTTGGTAGAAAAGTTATTTTTATCCTAAGAGCCTAATCATATCCAAGCCACACATTAAAGCATTAATCATTTAAGAAATAATGAAAAGCATGCTATCTTAATGCATAATGTAAACATAACATCAAACAATTATATAAAATATCGTAAAAGAATAAAAGGCCGGTGCGATCAGGTTCCTCCGTACAACCCGAAGAGATAAAAGATGGGTAGCCGAGCTCTACCCTTATACAACCTAGAATATGAAAGAACAATTATAATTGTATTAAATGCTATGGAAGTCTTCTTTCTTCATATCTCCATTTCTGATTTAGTTCCTTCTTAGATTTGGATGGTACTTGCTTCAAAGGCATCACAGGGCACCCCAAGGCAAAACCTTCTGGCCATTGCTCATCCTAATCCTCCATAGCACTAATCTTAATTACTATTACAAAAATTACATTTCTGTGGGAAAAGTAAATCTAACTTCACCTGTAAAATAGAGGTTTGCTAAATATACATATAATCCCAAGCAGTTGTATTTATAATTTGAACTTAGCACCCTACACATGGGTAACTAACCCCACCTGTCCTAACTTGGACTATGCTTAAGGATTTAAGCAACCTGCAAAAAGAGCATTCAAATTTATTTTTAAGCATCCCTTAAGCATAATCCCTTGCAGAAAACATGATTAGGCTAATATTAGCCTATCATTCAATCTATAAAGCATACACCCTAATATCCAATCTAAAATAAGATATCAAAAAATAAAACATACATCACATCATACACCGTCCTAACTTAGAGCTAGAATTGGTGACTTAATTCTGATGTGTGTATTAAGGCTTGTGTGGTAAGTCTTGTTAGGCATTAGTGTTGTATTTTCTAAGTGTAGAAGGATTCAATTTAACATGAAAGGTTGATTTCACATGAAGTAGTTTAATTTATTTGAGAAATTTAATTTATGTTTTATTTTATTTTATTTAATTATACTTAGCAACTAAGTGTTATAAAAAGAGGTAAAGAGGATTGCCATCTTTCATCCCTATCTTAAGTCACTTTCTAAAGTATTTTAATTTGATTTAGTTCTCTTTAGTGAATGGCTTATTAAATGAATTAATTAATCCTAAGTTTAAGTTCACTTTAAATAATCTTATTCAAAATGAAAGGCATCTTAAGATTAATTTAATTGAATTACTACCATATGACATATATTAAATCATTCCTTTCCATCACATTTAACATGCATATGATTCAATCATAAGTGTATCTATACATGCAACATATTTTAGCACACTTAAATGATGAATGTATATGTATGTTTAGAATTTATATTTTAAGTGATTGAATTATTTAAACCTATTAATTTAAAACTTTATCCAAATTCTTATACTAAAAGGACATAAGAATGAAATTAAATAGGCATGTGCCGCTGTTAAACCAAGGATGTGAGGTAAACAAATGACCTCCTTGGAGCTATCTAATGCCTCACATTCTTGGGATGTCCAGACTATATACCCATTTGCATTCAAACATATGTAAATTCATATACATGAAAATAGAAAGTAAGCTCCAAATCATATGGCTAATTAATTCAACCACTTAGTCAATTTTCAATGCATGCAATTTTAATGTAAAATGGGATTTTCATTCACTAATCACATATACATATACATATACAAAGATTTAAGCAAGTACGTGTCGTTGTTGAACCAGGCAAGTGAGGTAATTAAATGACCTCCTTGGGCTTAACTAAAGCCTCATATTCTTGGGATGTCCATACTATATTATTGCTTTTCTTAGACACTGGTGGATGTATACATAAATGAGGGAAAGAAAACCATTCAAAGATTGTATATTTTTATTGAATTATTTATATATATAAATTAAAGCTCTATCAAAATTCTAATGTTGAAATACATAAGAATGAAATCAAATGGGTACATGCTATTATTAAACCATGGAAGTAAGGTAATCAAATGACCTCTTTGGGGTTAGCTAAAGCCTCGTGATCCTAGGATGTCTAGACTATACACCCATTACCATTCAATCTTATATAAATCAACACATGAATAGAGGAAAGAGAACTCAACATTCATACACTTAAGTTATCTGCACATGCATTTCTTATGTATTTCTAACTAGCATCATAACACATTATAATTCATTTATAAGCTTTTGAAAAATACATTTGGATTTAATAGTGATAGTAGCTATGCATATATTTAATTAAATCAACACATGCAAGCTTACATAAAGGAAATCTATTTTATTTTACTTGATTTTAAAAAGATGGATGCATGAATTCAAATGACATATCAAATTTAACATGATTGGAAAAAGGACAATACAATATAAGCATGTGATTCATTCAACTAAACTAGTTATTAAGGACAATCAAATCAAATAAGATTATTTAAAGCAAACCAAAGCTTGTTTATTAATTAAGTTTTAAATTTGATTTGATTTAAAGAGGAGAATAGAAATCATCACTTGTTGTTTTAAACCCATTCCCACATTAAGGATTTGATTTAATATAAGGAAATTTAATTAAGTTGATTTTATGGGTTAATTAAGTTGAACCCTTACTTAGAAGAATTAATTACTCTTACCTATGTCACATTAAAGTAATTAACTAAATAATTATGAGCCAACATGATATGCATAGAAAATAAACTTGCAATGATCATAGGAAATAAAAGGGGCATAATGCAATTGGCTCATGATTAATAGTCAATTAGATTAATGGACTTAATTAATTACTCTTATGGTTTTCCCACACATGTGGACTAACCATAATTTCATTAAACTCCTTTAGGTTATTAAACACCTAAAGATCTACCCCTTGGTTTAATTAATTAAGGTCTGATGTGATTATGATTTCAATTTGATTAAGTGATTTGATTAATTAGTTAAATCTTAATTAATTTCATTTTAAAAAAAATTATGAAATGAGCTTAGGAAAAGGGGTCCCAACCCTATTCCTTAGTTCACTTACTATTGAACAATGATTAATAAATTTAATTAACCAATTTGTTACTATTCAAGGGATTAATTAATCATTAATTAAATTAAAAGAGTAGTTAAGGTTTAATTAGTCAATTTTCCTAATTAAGTAAGTGATAAATCCCAAGAAAATCATGGGAGGCAGAGGTCATCCCATTAAATTATTCCAATAAATTTGGGATTAATTGCTCAAGTAATTACAGAGTAATTAAGCTAATTAATTTCATAATTAAATCTTGATTAAACTTAATTACTATTCAAATAAAGTAAAGATCATTTTTAATTAATTCTCCTCTAAAATACCTTTGAAATGAGTATTTATTTTCATTTTTTATTTCTCTATGATTTTTAGAAGTTTCAGCCATTAAAAATGATTAATTAAGTCTAATTAAAAACTAATCCTATTGGCGCCATGTGGCGCGCTGATGCAGCACACTTTTCACATGGCACCGCGGGATTGGTTACTTAAAACTTATCCGACTTGGCACCTACGTGGTGGTGACGGACGTGCTTTCTCATCTACCATTTTGATCGGACGGCTATGATTAATCTTATAGCTTAATAAGATTAAATCAGATCAATCTAGTGGATCTAATCATGACCATCCATTTTGATCATTCAAAATAGATGTTGCATGATCTACGTCATGCAAGAGATGGAGAATGGAGTCTGTCCACCATTGCTCACTTGATCCGAGCTTACTTGAGCTTGGATGAGCTCCAAAAAGATCCCAAAACTTCACGACATCGATCAGAGGGGATCCAATGGCCAAGATCACATGAGATGCAAGTTTTCCTCAAAAAGCCCAACCCATTTTTGCCTAAGGATCAGTTTTGGAAGCATACCTCGCCGTAGCTCAAGACTAGTGGCTTGAATGATTGAGGAAGCTTCATCTAGTGGAGATGAAGCCTTGTCGAGTAGAATTTGATTAATTCCTTGGCGTTCGCTCAGAAGGCCATGAACTGACAATTTGGAGCTCGACTTTGATCGAAGTTCTACATCCGGTGCTCGATAAGATTGGGAGATGATTTGATCTTGCTCGACAAGGCCTAAAGGAGATGCATGCAAACTTAATTTGAGTTTGATGGAGAAATGGGGAAGTTAGGTCGAAAATGGGAGTGTATTATTTTGGGACAAAATGGAATTTTTTGATCGAGAAATGAGTTTGGGAGCTTAGGGAATGGCTCTAGCGGCTCGTCTTGGGTAGCTAGGGCTCTGAGGAATGATTTATGTGTGTGTTTGAGTGAAAAAGAGGGGTTCTATCCCCCCTTTCATCTTGATCAGACGGAGGGAAAGGGTTTGGCTTCTAGTGGTTGTCCGGCCATCTTAGGGAGTCGTGGGTGGCAAGGAGGAGGTGAGTTGGCTTGGCTTTTTGGTTGAAGGTGTGGAGGTGGCTACCAAGAAGGAATCATGGGTGTCCTATGGGTTTCAAATTCTCCAATAGGGAGGGTGAGGTCATTTCACCTTCCATGGGTCATGGACAACCCAACCACCCCTTGGGTTAGGTTGAGCAGTGTCCTAGGTGTCTAAGTGGACCATTGGAAGAGTCCCAAGTGGCCAAGGAATGGAAATGACCACTTATATGGGTGATTTGTCTCATGTGATACCCTTGACCTAAGGGTAGATTAACCATTTGGCATTGGATTTGATTTGGCCAAATTTGAAATGAGCCAAAAGTGGGTTAGCCCAAATTTCAAGTCAATTGGAGTTGATTTGGTTATGTTTGGCTTAATTCGACCCATAGGTCAAATTGTTCGTTTAGTTGACCTATTGGTCAAATTGGGTCAAACCAAGGGTGGAGTCAAGTTCATATGATCATTTGGGATTTTTTGGTTCAATTGGTCTAGTTAAGTTTGGCTTAGATTTTATTTTGGCTCATTTGAATTCATTTGGGTCAAATGGGTTAAGTTGACCAATTTGACCAAATTGGCCAAATTGGTTTGGGTTGGGTGTTGGTTTGGGATTAGGGTTTAGGGTTAGGGTTTAGGCTTAAGGGTTTAGGGTGTAGTGTTTAGGTTTTAGTGTTTAGGGTTTTGAGGGTATAGGGTTTAAGGTTTAGGTTAGTTAATGATTTAGGGTTTAGGGTTAGTTTTAGGGTTTAGGGTTTATGGTTTAGGGTTTAGGATTTAGGATTTAGGGTTTAGGGTTTTGGATTTAGGGTTTAGGGTTTAGGGTTTAGGATTTAGGGTTTACGGGGTTTTTATTAAATTAAGTAAACCAGAAGGTTTAGGTTTATTTAGTTTATATAGTTTATTTTTTATTTATTTTAGTTTATTTTATTTTTTATTTTTAATTTTTATTTAGTTTAGTTTATTTATTTTAGGATTATTTATTTTAGTTTAGGTTTTATTTGATTTATTTTAGGTTTAGGTTTAGGTTTATGCTTATTTTAGTTTAGTTTATTTTATTTTAATTTTTAGGTTTAGGTTTTGTTTTTTTTTTTTTAGGTTTAGGTTTAGGTTTTTATTTTTTTTCTTTAGGTTTTGGTTTTAGGTTTATTTTTAGGTTTTATTTTTTTTGTTTAGGTTTAGGTTTATTTTTATTTTTATTTTATTTTGTTTAGTTTAAGGCTTACGCTTAGTTTATTTTAGGTTTAGGTTTAGATTTTATTTATTTCAGCTTAGTTTATTATAGTTTAGGTATAGGTTTATTTTATTTTATTTATCTTAGGTTTATGTTTTTTTCTTAGTTTAAGTTTTCGATTTTATTCTCTATTTATTTTTAGGTTTTATTTTTAGGTTTATTTTTTAGGTTTAGGTTTTGTTTAGTTTTTATTTTATTTTATTTTTAGTTTACATTTAGTTTTTATTTTATTTAGGTTTTTTACTTTTAGATTTATTTTATTTTTTATTTTAGTTTATATTATTATTTATTTTATTTTAGTTTAGTTTTTATTTTTTATTTTATTTATTTTTATGTTTAGGTTTAGCTTTAGGTTTGGGTTTAGGTTATGATTTTAGTTTAAGTTTTTATTTGTTTTATTTTTTATTTTATTTAGCTTTAGGTTTTTTTATTTATTTTATTTTAATATTTTAATTAGTTTAGGTTTAGGTTTTTAGGTTTTTAGGGTTTAGGGTTTAGGGTTTAAGGTTTAGGGTTTAGGGTTTAGGGTTTAAGGTTTAGGGTTTTGGGTTTTAGGTTTTAGGGTTTAGAGTTTAAGGCTTAAGGTTTAGTGTTTTAAGGATTATGGTTTAGGATTTAGGATTTAGGTTTTAGGGTTTTAAGATTTAGGGTTTAGGGTTTAGGGTTTAGTGTTTGGTGTTTAAGGTTTAGGGTTTTTTTATTTGTTCTTATTATTATTTTTTTAAATTTTTTTTAAATTAGTAAGCTGGTAGGTTTAGGTTTATTTAGTTTATGTTTTATTTATTTTAGTTTATTTTTATTTTTATTTTATTTAGTTTATTTATTTAAGATTTATTTATTTTATTTTATTTTTTAGCTTTAGAATTATGTCTAGGATTATTTTTTAGTTGAGTTTTATTTTTATTTTATTTTTAAGTTTAGGTTTTATTTTTTTTATTTATAGGTTTAGCTTTAGGTTTTTATTTTATTTTTTAGGTTAATGTTTTAGGTTTTTATTTTAGGTTTATTTTTAAGTTTTATTTTTTAGTTTATGTTTAGTTTTATTTTTAGTTTATTTTATTTTATTTTCTTTTGGTTTAGGTTTAAGTTTAGTTTATTTTATGTTTTATTTATTTTAGTTTAGGTTTAGGATTAAGTTTATTTTTTAATTTTATTTTTATTTTAGGTTAAGCTTTTACTTTAGTTTAGGGTTTGGGTTTTATTTTTTAATTATTTTTAGGTTTATGTTTATAATTAGTTTTGATTTTATTTTATTTCAAGTTTATTTTATTTTTATTTTACATTTAGTTTTTGTTTTATTTAGGTTTTTTATTCTTAGGTTTATTATAATTTTTAGTTTAGTTTAGGTTTTTATTTATTTAATTTTAGTGTTTTTTATTTTTTATTTTATTTTATTTTTAGGTTTAGGTTTAGGTTTTAGTTTAGGTTTTTATTTTATTTTATTTTATTATTCTAATTAGGTTTATGTTTTTTTTTATTTATGTTTTTTTTAAGTTATTTTTAGGTTTAGGTTTTTTTTGTGGTTTTGTGTTTAAGGTTTAATGTTTAGGATTTAGTCTTTAAGGTTTAAGGTTTAGGGTTTAAGGTTTATGGTTCAGTGTTAAGGCTTTAGGCTTTAGGGGTTTTAGGGTTTAGGGTTTAAAGTTTAGAGTTTTGGGTTTAGCGTTCGGGTTAGGGTTTAGGTTTTAGGGTTTAGGGGTTAGGGTTTAAAGTTTTTTAGGGTTTGGGGTTTTTTTAAAAAAAATTAAGTAAACCAATAGGTTTTCATTTATTTAATTTATTTTTTCTTTATTTTAGTTTATAAGATTTTTTATTTTTACTTAGGTTTATTTTTTATTTTTATTTAGTTTAGTTTATTTATTTTATGTTTATTTATTTTAGTTTAGATTTTTTATTTTAGTTTAGTTTTAAAAGTTTAGTTTTAGCTTTATGCTTATTTTTAAATTTAGTTTGATTTTTATTTTATTTTTTAGGTTTAGTTTTTATCATTTATTTTTAAGTTTAGGTTTAGATTTTTATTTTACTTTTTTTGGTTTAGGTTTTAGGTTTTTTTTTAGTTTTATTGTTAGGTTTTATTTTTTAGTTTAGGTTTAGGTTTATTTTTAATTTATTTTATTTTATTTAGTTTAGGGTTTAGGTTTAGTTTATTTTTGGTTTAAGTTTAAGTTTTATTTATTTTAGTTTAGGTTTAGATTTATTTTATTTCATTTATTTTAGGTTTAGTTTTTTTTTTTAGTTTAGGGTTTAGTTTTATTTTCTATTTATTTTTAGGTTTATTTTTTAGGTTTAGGGTTTTATTTAGTTTTTATGTTATTTTATTTTGGGTTTATTTTATTTTTATTTTACGCTTAGTTTTTATTTAAATAGGTTTTTTTAGGTTTATTTTATTTTTTAGTTTAGTTTAGGTTTTTATTTATTATATTTTAGTTTTTTTTTTATTTTACTTTATTTTTTCATTTAGGTTTAGTATTAGGTTTAGGCTTAGATTTTAGTTTAGGTTTTTATTTTATTTTATTTTTTTTTATGCTTAGGTTTTGATGATTTATTTTATTTTTATATTTTATTTAGTTTAAGTTTAAGTTTTTATATTTTATGGCTTAGGGTTTAGGGTTTAAGGTTTAGGGTTTAGGTTTTAGGGTTGTAGGTTTTAGGGTTTAGGGTTTAGGTTTTTGGGGTTTTAGGGGTTAGGATTTAGGGTTTAGGGTTTATGGTTTTAAGGTTTAGTGTTTAGGGCTTAGGGTTGTAGGTTTAGGGTTCAGGGTTTAGGGTTTAGGTTTAGTTTTATGATTTAGGATTAGGAATTTTTTTTTAATTAAGAAAACTTGTAGGTTTAGGTTTATTTAGTTTATTTGATTTATTATTTATTATTTTAGCTTATTTTATTTTTTCTTTTTATTTAGGCTTATTTATTTTCGTTCAGGTTATTTATTTTAGTTTATTTTCTTGGTTTAGAATTATATTTATTTTTAGTTTAGTTTTATTTTTATTTTATTTTTATGTTTAGGTATTATTTTTTATTTTTAAGTTTAGGTTTAGGTTTTAATTTTATTTTTTTAGGTTTTGGTTTTAGATTTTTATTTTAGGTTTATTTTTAGGTTTTGTTTAGTTTAGTTTAGGTTTTTATGCATTATATTTTAGTTTAGTTTTTACTTTTTCTTTTATTTTCATTTTAGGTTTAGGTTTAGGTTTAGGTTTAGGTTTCTGTTTTAGTTTAGGTTTTTATTTTATTTTATTTTGGTTTAGGTTTTTTATTTATTTTATTTTTAGGATTTATTTAGTTTAGGTTTATGTTTTTTGCTTTTTAGGGTTTAGGGTTTAAGGTTAGTTGAGGGTTTATGGTTTAAGGTTTAGGGTTTGTGGTTTAGGGTTTAGGGTTTAACATTTAGGGTTTAAGGTTTATGGTTTAGGTTTTAGGGTTGAGGGTTTATGGTTTATGGGTTTAGGGTTTAGGTTTGGTTAGATTTTAGTTAGGTTTAGTGTTTTGGTATATTAATAGAGAACAAATTCATATTCAACATTTCTTCCTTTTGATTTCATCAACAAAATAACACACCAAGTTTTTTAAGACACAAGTGACGACATAGATAAAAATTGAGCACGTATAGAGCAAATAATAAACCCTAGATAACTAGAATCATCTCTACTATAAATACACAGTTCCATAAGTAGTAGATCGGATTGGTCGTTCTTCAATTTCTCAAGTTTGCATCAAAACCACCCGGCCTCTCAAGTAGTTGGATCCACCATCGTATCCCAGATCTCTCCCTCCACCACCACCTAATCTTCATTTGCTCCTCCACCACCCTTTTCTCCCACCTCCATATCCACCGGCACCAGATATCCCCACCCTTACGATACTGCCTCGCCTTCTCCTCCCGCCAAAATGTAGGCGGCGTGGTTCACAATGTTCTATCAGGTTCATAATGAGGTTTTAGTTTAGGCTTTAAGGTTTAGGGTTTAAGGTTTAGGGGCTAAGGTTTAGGGTTTAGGGTTTACGATTTAGGGTTTAGGGTTTAGGTTTAGGGTTTTACGGTTTAGGGTTTAGGGTTTAGCATTTTTTTATTTTTTTATTTTTATTTTTATTTTTTAAAATTAACTAAACTGGTGGGTTTAGGTTTATTAGTTTATTTTATTTTTTTATTTTTATTTTTATTTAGTTTAGTTTATTTATTTGTGGTTTATTTATTTTAGTTTTTTTAGGTTTAGGTTTAGGTTTAGATTTATTTTTCAGTTGAGTTTTTTTTTTTTGGTTTAGGTTTTATTTTTTTATTTTTAGGTTTAGCTTTAGGTTTTTATTTTATTTTTCTAGGTTTATGTTTTAGGTTTTTATTTTAGGTTTTATTTTTTAGTTTAGGTTTATGTTTATTTTTAGTTTATTTTATTTTATTTAGTTTTTGTTCAAGTTTAAGTTTAGTTTATTTTAGGTTTAGGTTTAGGTTTAGGTTTATTTTGTTTATTTTATTTTTATTTTAGGTTAAGTTTTTATTTTTAGTTTAGAGTTTGTTTTATTTTTTATTTATTTTTAGGTTTAATTTTTTGGTTTAGGTTTTCATTTAGTTTTTATTTTATTTTATTTCATGTTTAATTTATTTTTATTTTACATTCACTTTTTATTTTATTTAGGTTATTTATCCTTAGGTTTATTTTATTTTTTTAGTTTAGTATAGTTTTTTTAATTTTATTTTAGTGTATTTTGGTATTTATTTTATTTTATTTTTAGGTTTAGGTATTGGTTTTAGTTTAAGTTTTAATTTTATTTTATTTAGGTATATGTTTTTTTATTAATTTTTTTTATGGTTTTATTTAGGTTTAAGTTTTTTTTTGGGTTTAGGGTTTAGGGCTTCATGTTTAGGGTTTAGCTTTTTGAGTTTAAGATTTAAAGTTTATGGTTTAGTGTTTAGGCTTTAGAGTTTAGGGTTTAGGGTTTAGGGTTTGCTTTGGGTTTATGGTTATTTTAGGATTTAGTGTTTAGGGTTTAGGGTTTAAAGTTTAGGGTTTTTAGGGTTTATGGTTTATGGTTTAGGGTTAGTTTAGGGTTTAGGGTTTTTGGTTTAGGGTTAGGGTTATGGTTTATGGTTTAGGGTTTATGGTTTAGGGTTTAGGGTTTAGGGTTTAGAGTTTAAGGTTTAGGGGATTTTTTTAATTAGGTAAACTAGTACGTTTAGGTTTTTTTTAGTTTATTTAGTTTATTTGTTATGTATTTTATTTTATTTTATTTTTTATTTTTATTTAAGTTCTTTTTTTGTTTTTATTTAATTTATTTTAGGTTTATTTATTTTAGGCCAAGTTTTATATTTTAGTTTATTTTTTAGGTTTAGGTTTAAGTTTAAGTTTAATTTTTTAGTTTAATTTTATTTTTATTTTTTTAGGTTTAAGTTTTAATTTTTATTTTTAGGTTTAGGTTTAAGATTTTATTTTATTTTTTTAGGTTTAGGTTTTAGCCTTTAATTTTTAGTTTATTTTAGGGTTTTATTTTTTTAGTTTAAGTTTAGGTTTATTTTTAGTTTATTTTATTTGATTTAGTTTAGGGTTTAGGATAAATTTATTTTAGGTTTAGGTTTAGGGTTTTATTTATTTTAGTTTAGTTTATTATAGTTTTGGTTTAAGTTTATTTTATTTTGTTTATTTTTGGTTTAGGTTTTTTTTTTAGTTTCAGGTTTAGGTTTTATTTTTTATTTATTTTAGGTTTATTTTTTTATTTGGGTTTTTATTTAGTTTTTATTTTATTTTATTTTTTATTTATTTCATTTTTACTTATTTTTAAGTTTATTTTTTTTGGTTTTGGTTTTTATTTAGTTTTTATTTTATTTAATTTTAGGTTTATTTTATTTTTTAGTTTAGTTTAAATTTTTAATTATTTTATTTTAGTTTAGTTTTTATTTTTTTATTTTCTTTTATTTTTAGGTTTATGTTTATGTTTTAGTTTTAGGTTTTAGTTTCAATTTATATTTTATTTTATTTTATTTTATTTAGGTTTAGATTTTTTATTTATTTTATTTATTAAGTTTTATTTAGCCTAAATTTAGGTTTTTAGGTGTTTAGGGTTTAGGGTTTAGGGTTTATGGTTTGGTGTTTAACATTGCAGGTCTTATGGTTTAGGGTTTACGGTTAAGGGTTTAGGGTTTAGGGTTTTAGGGTTTAGTGTTTAGGTTTTAGGGTTTAAGGTTTAGGGTTTAAGGTTTAGGGTTTTAGGGTTTATGGTCTATTGTTTAGGGTTTTGGGTTAGTTTTATGGTTTAGGGTAATTCATTAGAATTTTTATTTTTTTATATTTTTTATTTTTAGGGTTTGGGGTTTTCTATTTAGGGTTTAGGGTTTAGGTTTTAGGTTTGGGGTTCAGGTTTTAGTTTAGGGTTTAAGGTTTTTAGTTTTTTTTTTAACAAAAAATAAATTCATATTCAACATTTCTTCTTTTCGATTTCATTATCCAAGTAGTAACAAACTAAGTTTTCTAAGACACAAGTGATGACAGATAAAAAATGAGGACGTGTAGAGCAAATAAAAAGCCCTAGATAACTAGAACCATCTCTACTATAAAGACACAGTTCCTTAAGCAGCAGTTCAGATCGGCCATTCCTTTATTTCTCTTGTTCCCATCAGAACCACCCTAGCCTCTCGAGTAGTGGGATCCATCATTATAACCCCAATCTCTCCCACCATCAGCACCACGATTGTAACATTCGTCGCTCCTCCCGCCTCCATAGCCACCACTACTCTGACCACCACCTCGGTATCCACTAGCACCTCTAGATCCCCCACCACCACTATAATAACAGCCGCCTTTGCCTCCACCTCTAGATCTAAGCTGAGCCTGGTTGACAATGATGTTCCAGTCATCAAGGTTATGTCCATTCTGAGGGTTTATGTTTCATTTTATGTTTATTAGGTTTTAGGCTTTAGGTTTTTAATTACTTTAGGATTAGGTTTAGGGTTTCGGGTTTAGGGTTTAGGGTTTGGGGTTAGAGTTTAGGGTTTAGGGTTTAGGGTTTAGATTTATTTTTAAATTTATTTATTTACTTTAGGTTTAGGTTTAGTGTTTGGGGTTTAGAGTTTAGGTTAAAATTAAGGTTTAGGTTTAGTACTTTTAGGATTTATACACAAGTTTAGGTTTAGGTTTAGGATTTAAGTTTAAGTTTATAGTTTTAGAGTTTAGGAGTTTAAGTTTAAGTTGATTCATGTTTTAGTTTAAATTTTTTTAGGTTTAGGTTTAGGTTTATAATTTAGGTTTTAGGGTTTAAATTTTAGGGTTTAGGGTTTAGGGTTTAGGTTTTAGGTTTTAGGATTCATGTTTTAGTTTAGGGTTTGGTCTAGGTTAGTTTAGTTTGTTTAAATGAGCAAAATTCCCAAATTTTATGGGCTAATTTAATGGGATGACCTCTGCCTCCCATGATTTTCTTGGGATTTATTACTCACTTAATTAAGAAAATTGACTAATTGAACCCTAATTACTCTTTTAAGTTAATTAATGACTAATTAATCCCATGAATAGTAATAAATTGAATAATTAATTTTATTAATCATTGCTCAATAGTAAATGAACTGAGAAATAGGGTTTAGGATTTTAGAGTTTATGATTTTAGGGTTTAAGGTTTTAGGTTAGGGTTTAGGGTTTAAGGATTAAGGCTTATGGTTTAGGGTTTAGGGTTTCAGGTTTAAGGTTTGGGGTTTAGGGTTTATTATTTTTAGGGTTTAAGATTTAAGTTTTAGGTCTAGGGTTCAAGTTTTAGTTTAGGGTTTAGGGTTTAGGGTTTAGGTTTTAGGGTTTAGGGTTTAGGGTTTAGGGTTTTAGGGTTTAGTGTTTAGGTTTTACGGTTTAGGGTTTAAAATTTAAGGTTAAGGGTTTTAGGGTTTAGGGTTTAGGGTTGTAGATTTAGGGTTTATGGTTTAAGGTAATTCATTAGAATTTTTTAATTTTTTTTTATTTTTTATTTTTAGGGTTTAGGGTTTAGGTTTTAGGTTTGGGGTTCAGGTTTTAGTTTAGGGTTTAAGGTTTATAGTTTTTTTAATAAAGAATAAATTCATATTCAACATTTCTTCTTTTTGATTTCATTAACCAAGTAGTAACACACTAAGTTTTCTAAGACACAAGTGATGACATAGATAAAAAATGAGGACGCATAGAGCAAATAAAAAGCCCTAGATAACTAGAACCATCTCTATTGTAAAGACACAGTTCCTTATGTAGTAGTTCAGATCGGCCGTTCCTTTATTTCACTAGTTCCCATTAGAACCACCCTAGCCTCTCGAGTAGCGGGATCCACCATCATAACCTTGATCTCTCCCTCCATCACCACCACAACTGTAACCTTTGTCGCTCCTCCCGCCTCCATAACCACCACTACTCTGACCACCACCTCGATATCCACTAGCACCTCTAGATCCCCCACCACCACTGTAATAAACGCAGCCTTTGCCTTCACCTCTAGATCTAAGCTAAGCCTAGTTGATAGTGATGTTCCAGTCATCAAGGTTATTTCCATTCTTAGGGTTTAGGTTTCAATTTAGGTTTATTAGGTTTTAAACTTTAGGTTTATTTTTTAATTTCTTTAATTACTTTATGATTAGGTTTAGGGTTTGGGGTTTAGGGTTTAGGGTTTTAGGTTAGGGTTTAGGGTTTAGGGTTTAGGTTTATTTTTAAATTTATTTATTTACTTTAGGTTTAGGTTTAGGATTTGGGGTTTAGAATTTAGGGTTTAAAGTTAGGGTTAGGGTATAGGATTTAAGGTTTAGGATTTAGGGTTTAGGGTATAGGGTTTTAGGGTTTATACTTAGGATTTGTGGATTTGGGTTTAGGTTTAGGGTTTAGGGTTTATGATTTAGGGTTTAGGTTGTGGTTGATTTTGGTAGTTTAGGTTTAGGTTTAGGGATTTAGTTTGGTTTATGGTTTGTGTTTTAGGTTTAGGTTTGGGTTTTAGGGTTTAGGTTTAGGGTTTGGTTTAGGTTTAGATTTAGGTTTTAGTTTAGCATTTGTGTCTGGTTAAGTTCTAGGGTTAAGATTAAGTGAAATTAATCCCAAATTTTATTAATTTAATGGGATGACCTCTGCCTCCCATGATTTTCTAGGATTCACACTTAATTAAGAAAATGACTAATTGAACCCTAATTACTCTTTTAAGTTAATTAATGACTAATTAATCCCATGAATAGTAATAAATTGATTAATTAAGGTTATTAATCATTACTCAATAGTAAATGAACTAAGGAATAGGGTTTAAGGTTTTAGAGTTTATGATTTTATGGTTTAAATTTTAAGGTTAGGGTTGAGGGTTTAGGGTTTAGGGATTAAGGCTCAGGGTTTAGGGTTTAGGGTTTCAAGTTTAGGCTTTGGGGTTTGTGGGTTTATTTTAGGTTTAAGGTTTTTTTTTTCAGTTTTGGTTTAGTTGGGTTTAGGAGTTTAGAGTTTATGATTTATGTTAGTTGTGGTTTAGGTTTGTGGGTTTAAGGTTTAGTTTAGAGTTTAGGTTTAAAGTTTAAGTTTAGAGTTTGGGGTTGTTTTAGTCCAGGTCAATTTTAGTTTAGAGTTTAATGTTTTAGGGTTTTTAGAGTGGTTAGATTTTGTTGTCAGTTTAGGTTTGTTTAATTAGATTTGCCTAGTGGCCATATTTTAGTTTTGGTTTAAGTGGGATCAGTTTGTGGTTTTTTAGGTTTAGGCTCATGCAGGGTTAGGTTTAGGTATAAGGTTTAGGGTTTAGGATTTAGGGTTGTAGGTAGGGTTTGGTGGAGGGCTCAGTGAGGGTTAGGGTTACAGGTCAGGGTTGTTAGGGTCATGTTTAGTGTTGTGGTTTACTAATAGGGTTTAGTCTGTGGTAGGGTTTAGAATATATGGTTTACAGTTTAAAGTTTAAAGTTTTGGGTCTTTAGTTTTTTTAGTTTATTTTTTATTCATTTTAGTTTATTTTATATTTCATTTCTATTTATGTTTAATTTTTATTTTTATTTAGTTTATTTTAGGTTTATTTATTTTAGTTCAGGTTTTTATTTTAGTTTACTTTTTAGGTTTATGTTTAAGTTTATGTTTATTTTTTTTAGTTTAGTTTTATTTTTATTTTATTTTTTTGGGTTTAGGTTTAATCTTTTATTTATAGGTTTATGTTTAGGATTTTATTTTATTTTTTAGGCTTTTGTTTTACGTTTTTATTTTAGGTTAATTTTTATGTTTAATTTGTTAGTTTAGATTTAGGTTTATTTTTGGTTTACTTTATTTTATTTAGTTTAGGGTTGAGGTTAAGTTTATTTTAGGTTTACGTTTAGGTTTTATTTATTTTAGTTTAGTTTATTTTAATTTAGGTTTAGGTTTATTTTATTTTTTTACTTTAGGTTTAGGTTTTATTTTTTTTTAGTTTAAGGTTTTGGTTTTATTTTTTATTTATTTTTTAGGTTTATTTTTTAGTTTAGGTATTTACTTAATTTAATTTTTGGTTTATTTTCTTTTTATTTTTCATTTATTTTTTATTTTATTTAAGATATTTATTTTCAGGTTTATTTTATTTTTTTAGTTTAGTTTAGGTATTTATTTATTTCATTTTATTTTATATTTTATTATATTTTTACATTTAGGTTTAGGTTTAGGTTTTGGTTTTTGTTTTGGTTTTTATTTTATTTTATTTTTTTATTTTATTTAGGTTTAGCTTTTTAGGTTTTTAGTGTTTAGGGTTTAGGGTTTAGGGTTTGGTGTTTGGGATTTAGGGTTTGGGGTTTAGGGTTGTAGTTTTTAGGGTTTAGGGTTTAGGGTTTATGGTTTAGGGTTTAGAATTTTAGGGTTTAGGGTTTAGATTTTAGGGTTTAGGGTTTAGTTTAGTTTTAGGTATTTAACATTTAGGGTTATGGTTTTAATTATTTTTTTATTTTGCATTTATTCTGGTTTAGGGTTTATGGTTTAGGGTTTAGCATTTTGGAGTTAGGTCAGGGTTAGGGTGTGGTTTTGGTCTGGTTTTTATAGTTTAGGGTTTGGGTTTAGGATAGGATTTGGGTTGGTTAGGGTTAGGTTTAGGATTGATAAGGGTAGGTTTAGGGCTAAGGTTTCTTTTAAAATTAAAAACCACTTTTAGGTTTATTTAGTTATTTTAAAATTAAGAAAACCAGTAATTTAAGTTTTTTCTTTATTTTTAATCCATTTTTTTATTTATTTAGGTTTATTTTATTTTTTGTTTAGTTTAGTTTATTTATTTTAGTTTAGCTTTTATTTTAGTTTATGTTTATATTTAAGTTTAGGTTTAGGTTTATTTTTTGAGTTGAGTTTATTTTTTTTATTTTAGGTTTATGTTTTAGGTTTTTGTTTAAGATTTGCTGGGTTTAGGTTTATGGTTTAGGGATTACGGTTTAGGATTTTTAGTGTTTATGATTTATGATTTATTATTTAGGGTTTTAGGGTTATAGGTTTAGTGTTATAGGTTTAGGGTTTAGGGTTTAGGGTTAGTTTTAGGGTCTATGGTTTAAGCGTTAGAGTTTACAATTTTGGGTTTAGGATTTAAGGTTTAAGGTTTTTTTTTAATTAAGTAAACTGATAGGTTTAGGTTCATTTAGTTTACTTAGTTTATTTTTTATTTATTTTAGTTTATTTTATTTTTTATTTTTACTTAGGTTTATTTCTTTTTTTATTTAGTTTAGTTTAATTATTTTAGGTTTATTTATTTTAGTTTATTTTTTTGATTAGTTTTATTTTTTAGTTGAGTTTAATTTTAATTTTTTTTAAGGCTTTTAGGGTTTAGGGTTTAAGGTCTTAGTGTTTAGGGTTTTAATGTTTTGAGTTTAAGGTTAGGGTTTAGGGTTTAGTGTTTAGGCTTTATGGTTTAGGGTTTTTAGGGTTTAGGGTTTATAATTTAACATAATTATCTATTTAGGAAGTATTGAATGATTTTAATATAATTGATAAATGATACCATCCAATGTATTTTTTTCAAAAGTGTAGGGTTGTAGGTTTAGGGTTTAGGGTTTAGGGTTTAAGGTTAGGGTTTAGAGTTTAGGCTTTAAGGTTTAGGTTTAAAGTTTTAGTTTGGGTTAGTGGTTGTGGTTTAGGATTTTGTAGGTTTAGTGTCTGTTTTGGGTTAATTTTAGGTTTAGGATTTCATTTAGTTTTTATTTTATTTTATTTTAGGTTTATTTTATTTTTATTTTATGATTAGCTTTTATTTTATTTGAGATTTTATTCAGTTTTTTTTTTATTTTATTTTAGTTTAGTTATTATTTATTTTATTTTAATTTATTTTTATTAGTTTATTATATTTTATTTTTAGGTTTAGGTTTAGGTTTTAGTTTACATTTTTATTTTATTTTATTTTTTTAATTTTATTTTACTTTTAAGTTTATGTTTTTAGGTTTGTAGGTTTCTGAGTTTAAGGTTTAGGGTTTAGGGTTTTAGGGTTTGGGGTTTTATTGTTTAGGGTTTTGAGTTATGATTTAATGTTTAGGGTTTAAGGTTTACTGTTTAAGCTTAAGGGTGTAGGGTTTTTAGGGTTTATGACTTATGGTTTAGGGTTTAAGGTTAGCTTAGGGTTTAGGGTTTTTTAGGATATAGGGTTTAGGGTTTAGGGTTTAGGGTTTAGGGTATTTTAGGGTTTAGGGTTTACGATTTTTTATGGTTTAGGGTTTAGGGTTTAGGGTTGTAGGTTAAGGGTTCAGGTTTGAGTTTAGGGTTTAGGGTTTTTTGGGGTTTAAGGTTTAGGGTTGAAAGTTTAGGGTTGTAGGTTTAGTTTTGAGGGTTTAAGGTTAGTTTTACATTCAGGTTTTTATTTAGTTTTTATTTTATTTTATTTTAGGTTCATTTTATTTTTATTTTACGTTTAGTTTTAATTTTATTTAGATTTTTTATTTTTAGGTTTATTTTATTTTTTTATTTTAGTTTAGGTTATTATTTTTTTATTTTAGTTTATTTTATTAATTTAATTTATTTTATTTTTAGGTTTATGTTTTGGTTTTTATTTACATTTCTATTTTATTTTATTATATTATTTTATTTAGGTTTAGGTTTATTTATTTATTTTATTTTTAGGATTAACTTAGTTTTGGTTTAAGTTTTATGTTTTAGGGTTGTTTAGGTTTAAGGGTTTGGTAGTGTTTTTAGTGTTTGAGGTTAGTTTTGTGGGGGTAGTTAGGTTTAGGTTTAGGGTTTTGGCTTTATAATTTAGGGTTTTGGGGTTTGGGGTTTAGAGTTTAGGGTTTAGGGTTTAGGTTTTAGGTTTTAGGGCTTTAGGGTTGTGGTATGGTTTAGTGGTTTAGGGGTCAGTTAGGGTTAGGGTCATGTCAGGGTTGGATTTATGTAGTTTTTTATGTGTTAACATTTAGGATTTAGGGTTTGGTTTGGGTTTAGTTTAGGGTTTATAATTTGAAGCACCACCCATGTAGGAAGTGTTGAATGATTTCGATAATTAATAATGACACCATCCAATGTACTTTTAAAGCATGTGCAGAGGTTTATGGTTTAGAGTTTAGGGTTTATGTTTTAAGTTTAGGGTCAAGTTTTAGTTTATGAGTTTGGTTTTAGGTTTAGGGTTGGGGTTATAGCCTAGTTTAGGTTAGTTGTAGGTTAGGGTTTGGGTTTTAGGTTTTATTTAGTTTTATTTTATTTTATTTTATTTTATTTTAGGTTTATTTTATTTTATTTTAAGTTTATTTTATTTTTATTTTACATTTAGTTTTATTTTATTTGGTTTCTATTCTTATTTATTTTATTTATTTATTTTTACTTTTAGGTTATTATTTATTTTATTTATTTATTATTTTTATTTTATTTTATTTTAAGTTTAGGTTTAGGTTTTAGTTTACATTTTTATTATATTTTTATTTTATTTTATTTAGGTTTAAGATTTTTTATTTATTTTATTTTTAGGTTTTACTTAATTTATTATGAGTTTTTAGGTTTTTAGGGTTTAGGGTTTAGGGTTTAGGGTTTTTGGGTTTAAGGTTTTAGTATTTAGGGTTTAGGGTTTAGTGTTTATGGTTTAGGGTTTGAAGCACTCACCTATTTAGGAAGTATTGAATGATTTCAATATAATTGATAATCGATCCCCAATATATTTTATTTTAATTATAGGTTATAGTGCTTTAAGGTATATGGTTTAGGGTTTAGGGTTTAGTGTTTAGGATTTAAGATATAAGGTTTAGGTTTTAGGTTTTTGGTTTAGGGTTCAGGTTTTGGTTTAGGGTTTAGGAGTTTAGTGGTTTAGGATTGTAGCTAGTGAGTAGGTTTAGTTAGGTTTAGGTTTTATTTAGTTTTATTTTTATTTTTTTATTTTTTTACAATTAGTTTTATTTTATTTGTTTTTTATTCTTAAGTTTATTTTATTTTTTTAGTTTAGTTTATGATATTTTTTATTTTATTTTAGTTTTATTTTATTTGTTTATTTTATGTTATTTTTAGTTTTAGTTTTAGGTTTTAGTTAACATTTTAATTTTCTTTTTTATTTTATTTTATTTAGGTTAAGGTTTTTTATTTATGTTATTTTCAAGTTTTACTTAGTTTAAGTGTAAGTTTTTAGGTTTTTAGGGTTTAGGGTTTAGGCTTTAGGGTTTAGGGTTTAAGGTTTTGGGGTTTAGTGTTTTACTGTTTAGGGTTTAGGGTTTAGGGTTAGGGTTTAGGGTTTAGTGTTTAGGGTTTAGGCTTTATGGTTTAAGGTTTTTAGGGTTTAGGGTTTAGGGTTTATGGTATTTTTTAATTACGTAAGCTCATAAGTTTAGGTTTATTTAGTTTATTTTTTATTAATTTTAGTTTATTTTATTTTTTGTTTTTTTTAGAATTATTTCTTATTTTTATTTAGTTTAGTTTATTTATTTTTTAGTTTAGGTTTTTTATTTTAGTTTATTTTTTAGGTTAAGGTTTAAGTTTATGTTTTTTCTTAGTTTAGTTTTAATTTTATTTTAATTTTTATATTTAGGTTTTATTTTTATTTTTAGGTTTAGGTTTTAGGTTTTTATTTTAGGTTTATTGTTTGGTTTTATTTTTTAGTTTAGGT
Source organism: Cymbidium sinense (assembly GCA_021442155.1). Taxonomy (NCBI): domain Eukaryota; kingdom Viridiplantae; phylum Streptophyta; class Magnoliopsida; order Asparagales; family Orchidaceae; genus Cymbidium; species Cymbidium sinense. Next base: position 101,551,881 of record CM038214.1, on the reverse strand, counting down.
TTATTTTTAGTTTATTTATTCTATTTACTTTAGGGTTTAGTTTATTTATTATAGGTTTTTAGGTTCTATTTATTTTGTTTAGTTTATTTTAGTTTAGATGTAGATATCTTTTATTTTTTTATTTTAGGTTGTTTTTTTTTGGTTTATGTATTATTTTTTATTTATCTTTAGGTTTTATTTTTAGGTTTATTTTTTAGGTTTGAGTTTTTTTAGTTTTTATTTTATTTTATTTTAGGTATATTTTATTTTTGTTTTACATTTAGTTTTTATTTTCCTTAGGTTTTTTTATTTGTAAGTTTACTTTATTTTTTTAGTTTAGTTTAGTTTTTAGTTTTTATTTTATTTTATTTTTAGGTTTAGGTTTAGGTTTAGGTTTTAGTTTAGGTTTTTATTTTATTTTATTTATTTTATTTTATTTAGGTTTAGGTATTTTTATTTATTTTACTTTTAGGTTTTATTTAGTTTAGGTTTAGGTTTTTATGTTTTTAGGGTTCAAGGTTTAGGGTTTGGGGTTTATGGTTTATGGTTTAGTGTTGTAGGTTTTAGGGTTTAGGATTTAGGGTTTAGGGTTTAGGGTTTAAGATTTTATGGTTTAAAGTTTAGGGTTTAGGGTTTAGGGTTTAGGGTTGAAGGTTTAGGGTTTAGCGTTGTAGGTTTAGGGTATAGAGTTTATGGTTTAGGGTTAGTTTTAGGGTTTAACATTTAGGGTTAGGGTTTAGTTTTAATTTTTTTTATTTTTCAGGTTTCAATTTTATTGTTTATTTTTAGGTTTAGGTTTAGGCTTTTATCTTATTTTTTTAAGTTTATACTTTAGGTTTTTTTTTAAAGTTTCTTTTTAGGTTTTATTTTTTAGTTTAGGTTTAGCTTATTTTATTTTATTATATTTAGTAGGGTAGGGTTTAATGTTTAGCAGGTTTATCATTTTTGGGGTTTAGGGTTTAGGGTCTATGATTTATGGTTTCGTTAGGGTTTAGGGTTTAGGGTTAGTTTTAGGGTTTAGGGTTTAGGGTTTAGTATTTAGGGTTTAAGGTTTAGTGTTTTTTTTATTAAGTAAACCGATAGGTTTAGGTTTATTTAGTTTATTTTTTATTTTTTAGTTTATTTTATTTTTTATTTTTATTTAGTTTAGTTTATTTATTTTAGGTTTATTTATTTTAGTTTATCTTTTTTTTTAGTTTATTTTCTAGGTTTAGGTTTAGGTTTATATTTATTTATTTAGTTTAGTTTTATTTTAATTTTAATTTTTTAGGTTTAGGTTTTGTTTTTTTATTTTTATGTATATGTTTAGGTTTTTATTTTATTTTTTTTGGTTTAGGTTTTAGGTTTTTATTTTAAGTTTATTTTTAGGTATTATTTTTTAGTTCAGGTTTATTTTTAGTTTATTTTAATTTATTTATTTTATGGTTTAGGTTTTGGTTTACATTCAATTTTTTTAGTTTAGTTTATTTTAGTTTATTTTAAGTTTAGGTTTTTTTATTTAGTTTAACATTTATGCTTTTTTTAGGTTTATTTTTTAGGTTTAGGTTATTATTTTGTTTTTATTTTATTTTTTTAGGTTTGTTTTGTTTTTTATTTTACATTTAGTTTTTATTCTATTTAGGTTTTTTATTTATAAGTTTATTTTATTTTTAGTTTAGTTTAGGTTTTTTATTTATTTTATTTTAGTTTAGTTTTTATTTTTTATTTTATTTTATTTTAGGTTGCTATTTAGGTTTAGGTTTTATATTAGGTTTTTATTTTGTTATATTATATATAGGTTTAGGTGTTTTTATTTATTTTATTTTTAGGTCTTATTTAGTTTAGATTTAGGTTTTTTGATTTAGGGTATAGGGCATTGGATTTAGGGTTTGGTGTTTAGGGTTTAAGGTTCAGCTTTTAGAGTTCTACGATTTAGGGTTTAGGGTTTAGGGTTTTAAGGTTTTATTGTTTAGGGTTTAGGGTTGTGGGTTGTGGGTTTAGAGTTTATACTTTAGTGTTTAAGGTTAGTTTTAGGGTTTAGGGTTTAAGGTTTGATTTTTTTTATTTTTTTAAAAATTAAGTAAACTGGTAGGTTTAGGTTTATTTAGTTTATTTTTCATTTTGATTTATTTTTATTTTTATTTTTATTTAATTTAGTTTATTTATTTTAGGTTTATTTATTTTAGCTTATGTTTTTATTTTAGTTTATTTTTTAGTTTTATGTTTAGGTTTAGGTTTAGTTTTTAATTTACTTTTAATTTTATTTGATTTTTTATGTTTTGGTTCTATTATTTATTTTTATGTTTAGTTTTAGGTTTTTATTTTATTATTTTAGGTTTAGGTTTTAGATTTTTCTTTTAGGTTATATTTTTTAGTTTAGGTTTAGGTTTATTTTTAGTTTATTTTAATTTATTTAGTTTAGGTCTAGGATTTATTTATTTTAGTTTAGGTTTAGGTTTATTTTATTATTATTTTAAGTTTAGGATTTAGGTTTTATTTTTTATTTATTTTTAGGTTTAGGTTTTTATTTAGTTTTTATTTTATTTTATTTTAGGTTTATTTTATTTTATTTTAGGTTTAGTTTTTATTTTATTTAGGTTTTAAATTTTTAGTTTAGTTTAGGTTTTTATTTATTTTATTTTAGTTTAGTTTTTATTTTTTTTTAATTTTATTTTCTTTTTAGGTATAAGTTTTAGTTTATGTTTTATTTTATTTTTTTTTTTGGTTTAGATTTTTTATTTATTTGTTTTTAGGTTTTATTTAGTTCAGGATTAGGTTTTTAGCTTTTTATGGGTTAGTGTTTAGGGTTTTTTTAGGGTTTAGGGCTTAGGTTTTATGATTTAGGGTTTAGGGTTTAGGGTTTAGGGTTTTAGGGTTTAGCGTTTAGGATTTAGTTTTTAGAGTTTATAGTTGTTAGGGTTTAGGTTCAGGGTTAGGGTTTAGGTTTTAGGATTTAGGTTTTAGGTTTAGGGTTCAAGATTTAGTTTATAGTTTAGGATTTTTGGTTTTTTTTAATAGGGAACAAATTCAAATTAACATTTCTTTTTTAGATTATTTAGTTTTTGTTTTATTTATTTTAGTTTATTTTAATTTTTTATTTTTGTTTATGTTTATTTTTGATTTAGTTTACTTTTATTTATTTTAGGTTTATTTATTTTTGTTTAGGATTTTTATTTTAGTTTATTTTTTAGGTTTAGGTTTATTTTTTGGTTATCGTTTATTTTTATTTTATTTTTTAAGTTTAAGATTTATTTTTTTAATTTTAGGTTTAGGTTTTTATTTTATTATTTTGGGATTAGGTTTTAGGTTTTTTTTTTAGGTTTTATTTTTTAGTTTAGGTTTATTTTTAGTTTATTTAATTTTATTTAGTTTGGGTTTAGGTTTAGTTTATTTTAGGTTGAGGTTTTATTTATTTTAGTTTAGTTTCTTTTATTTTAGGTTTAAGTTTATTTTATTTCATTTATTTTAATTTTAGGCTTTTTTTGTAGTTTAGTGTTTAGGTTTTATTTTTTATTTATTTTTAGTTTTTATTTTTAGAGTTTAGGGTTTAGAGTTTAGGGTTTTACAGTTTAGGGTTTTTGGGTTTAGGGTTTAAGGTGTAGGGTTTAGGGTTTAGGATTTAGGGTTAAGTCTTTAAGGGGTTTTTTAAAAAAAATTAAGTAAACCGATATGTTTAATTTTATTTAGTTTATTTAGTTTATTTTTTACTTATTTTAGTTTATTTTATTTTATTTATGTAAGTTTATTTTAATTTTTACTTAATTTAGTTAAGTTATTTTAGGTTTATTTATTTTAGTTTATTTTTTAGGTTTTTGTTTATTTTTAGTTGAGTTTTATTTTTATTTTATTTTTTAAGTTTTTAAGGTTTAGGGTTTAGGGTTTTAGGGTTTAGGGATTTAGCGTTTAAGATTTAGGGTTGGGGTTTGGGATTTGGGGTTTAGGGGTTTTAGGGTTTAGGGTTTAGGGTTTAGGGTTTATAATTCGAAGCACTTACCTATTTAGGAAGTATTGAATGATTTTAATATAATTGATAATTGATACCATCCAATGTATTTTTTTTAAAGTATAGGGTTGTAGGTATAGGGATTAGGGATTAGGGTTTAGGTTTTAGGTTTAGGGTTCAGGTTTTAGTTTCTGGTTTAGGGTTTAGGGTTTAGGGCTGTAGGTTTAGTGTTGTAAGTTTAGGGTTAGTTTTACGTTTAAGTTTTTATTTAGTTTTTATTTTATTTTAAGTATATTATATTTTAATTTTTTTACATTTTGTTTTTATTTTATTTATGTTTTTTGTTCTTAGGCTTAATTTATTTTTTTAGTTTAGTTTAGGTTATTATTTATTATATTTTAGTTTATTTTTATTAGTTTATTTTATTTTATTTTTAGGTTTAGGATGATGTTTTAATTTTCATTTTTAATTCATTTTATTTTATTTTATTTAGGTTTACGTTTTTTTATTTAATTTATTTTTAGGTTTTACTTTGTTTAGGTTTAAGTTTTTAGGTTTTAGGGTTTAAGGTTTAGGGTTTAGGGTTTAGGGTTTAGGGTTTAGGGTTTTAGAGTTTAAGGTTTAGGGTTAAGGTTTAGGGTTTAGGGTTTAGGGTTTATTATTTAGGCTTTAGGGTTTAGGGTTTTAGGTTTAGGGTTTAGGGTTTATGGTTTATAATTTCAAGCACTAACCTATTTAGGAAGTATTGAATGATTTCAATATAATTGATAATTGATACCATCCAAGGTAATTTTTTTAAAGTATAGGGTTATAGGTTTAGGGTTTAGGGTTTAAGGTTTATGGTTTATGGTTTAGGATTTAGGTTTTAGGTTTAGGGTTCAAGTTTTTGCTTAGGGTTTAAGGTTTAGGGTTGTCAGTTTAGGGTTATAGGTTTAGTGTTATAGGTTTAGGGTTAGTTTTAGGTGTAGGTTTTTATTTAGTTTTTATTATATTTTATTTTAGGTTTATTTTATTTTTATATTACGTTTAGTTTTTATTTTATTTAGGCTTTTTATTCTTAAGTTTATTTTAATTTATTTAGTTTAGTTTAGGTTATTATTTATTTTATTTTAGCTTATTTTTACTAGTTTATTATATTTTATTTTTAGGTTTAAGTTTTAGTTTACATTTTTATTTCATTTTATTTAGGTTTAGTTTTTTTAATTTATTTTCTTTTAGGTTTTACTTAGTTTAGGTTTTTAGGGTTTAGTGTTTAGGGTTTAGGGTTTTAAGGTTTGGAGTTTTTGGGTTTAGGGTTTAGGGTTAGGGTTTAAAGTTTAGGGTTTAGTGTTGAGGCTTTAGGGTTTTGGGTTTTTAGGGTTTTGGGCTTAGGGTTTTGGATTTTACATTTAGGGTTTTCAGGGTTTAGTGTTTATGGTTGTAGGTTTAGGGTTTGTTTTTGGGTTTAGGGTTTAGGGTTTAGCATTTAGGATTTAGGGTTTAGGGTTTAGGGGTTTTTTTAATTAAGTAAACCAATAGGTTTAGGTTTATTTAGTTTATTTTTTATTTATTTTAGTTTATGTTATTTTTATGTTTATTTGGGTTTATTTTTTATTTTTACATTATTTTGATTATGTATTTTAGGTTTATTTATTTTAGTTTAGGTTTTTTATTTTAATTTATTTTTTTGGTTTAGGTTTAGGTTTATGTTTATTTTTTTAGTTTAGTTTTATTTTTATTTTTATATTAATTTTTAGGTTTAGGTTTTATTTTTCATTTTTAGGTTTAGGTTTAGGTTTTTATTTTATTGTTTAGGTTTAGCTTTTAGGTTTTTATTTTAGGTTTATTTTTAGGTTTTATTTTTTAATTTATGTTTATTTTAGTTTAAGGTTTATGTTTAGTTTATTTTAGGTTTATGTTTAGGTTCTTTGTATTTTAGTTTAGTTTATTCTAGTTTAGGTTTAGGGTTCTTATATTTTGTTTATTTTAGGTTTAGGGTTTATGTTTTATTTTTTATTTATTTTTAGGTTTATTTTTTTAGGTTTAGGTTTTAATTTAGTTTTTATTTTATTTTATTTTAGGTATATTTTATTTTTATTTCACATTTAGTTACTATTTTCTTTAGGTTATTTATTTTTAGGTTTATTTTATTTTATTTTGTTTAGTTTAGGTTTTTTTATTTTTCTTAGTTTATCTTTTATTTTTATTTTTATTTTTTTTAGGTTTAGGTTAAAGTTTAGGTTTTTATTTTATTTTATTTTTAGGTTTTGTTTAGTTTAGGTTTAGGTTTAGGGTTTAGGGTTTAGGGTTTGGGTTGAGGGTTTAGGGTTTAGGGTTATAGGTTTTAGGGTTTAGTGTTTAAGGTTCATGGTTTAGGGTTTTATTGTTTATGATTTAAGGTTTAGGGTTTAGGGTTTAGGGTTTAGGGTAAGGGCTTACTTATTTATTTTTTATTTTTTAATTTTTTTTAAATTAAGTAAACTAGTATGTTTATGTTTATTTAGTATATTTTTTTATTATAATTTTTTATTTTTTTTTTATTTTATTTAGGTTTATTTATATTTCATTTAGTTTATTTATCTTTAGGTTTATTTTATTCATTTTAGTTTTTTTTATCTTAATTTATTTTATAAGTTTCTAGATTTATTATTTTAGCTTTGTTTTTAATCTTTATTTTATTCCTTTTAGGTCTTTGATTTTATTTTTTATCTCAGTTAAGCTTAGATTTTAATTTTATTTTTGTTGATTAGCTTAGGGTTTATTTTAGTTTAGGTTTACACCATTTTAGTTTATTTACTCTTATCTTTATTTAGTTTAGGTTCTCACTTCAGTTATCTTAGGGTTTAGGTTTGTGGCCTATTATTTTAGCCTTTATTTTCTTTTTCATTTATTTTGTATTTATTATTTAGTTAGTTTTATTTAGTTTTATTATTATTATTCTTTAGTTTGGTTTTATTTTTATTTTCGTTTAGTGTTTTGCTATTTAGCCTTTAGTGGTTCTGGTTTAGTTTAGTTGCCTGGGTTTATGGTTTAGGTTTTAGTTTTATGACAAGCTCTTATGGTTTGCTTCAGTGGTCAGGGTTTTAGGGTTTTAGTGGTTTAGGGTTTAGGCTGTGGTCTTGTGGTTTTACTATAGGATTTAGGTTTGCTCAGTTTTAGGTTTGCTTGGTCCGTGTTAATTTAGAATTTAGTTTTTTTTGGTTTTTCCTTAACAACGAGATTTAACATCCCTTCCTCTGTTATTTAATTTATTTTCCATTTATTTTGTATTTATTTTCTTTTATTTGTTTATTTTTTATTTAGTTTTATTTATTTTAGTTAAGCTTTTATCTTAGTTTTATTTTAAGTTTAGGTTTGAAAGTTTTAGGTTTAGGTATATTTTTAGTTTGAGTTTTATTTTTTATTTTATTTTTTAGGTTTAGATTTATTTTTTTTACCTTTTAGGTTTAGTTTTAAGGTTTTATTTTATTTTTTAAGTTTAGGGTTATACAGTGTCTTTATCTTGATTTATATTTTTAGGTTTTATTTTTTAGCTTCAGTTTTATTTTTTAGTTAATTTTACTTTATTTAGTTTAGGGTTTAGGTTTAGTTTTTTTTTTTTAGGTTTAGGTTTTATTTATTTTAGTTTAGGTTTAGGTTTATTTTATTTTGTTTATTTTAGGTTTAGGTTTTTTTTAGTTTAGGGTTTAGGTTTTATTTTTTATTTATTTTTATGTATTATTTTTTATTTATTATTAGGTTTTATTTTTTGGAATATTATTTATGCTTAAGTTTAAGTTTTTATTTTAATTTATTTTAGGTTTATTTTCTTTTTATTTTAGGATAAGGTTTTTATTTATTTTATTTTAGTTTAATTTTTATTTTTTATTTTGTTTTATTTTTTAGGTTTAGGTTTAAGTTTAGGTTTTAGTTAATGTTTTTATTTTATTTTTGTTTAGATTTTTTTTATTTATTTTATTTTTAGGTTTTATTTAGTTTAGATTTAGGTTTTTAACTTTTTAGGGTTCAGGGTTTAGGTTTTAGGGTTTAGGGTTTATGGATTATGGTTTTAGGATTTAGGATTTAGGATTTACGGTTTAGTTTTTTGGGTGTTTAGGAGTTAGGGTTTAGGGCTTAGGGTTTAGGCTTTAGTTTAGGGTTCATGTTTAGTTTATGGTTTTATTTTACAGAACAACCAAATTCAACATTTCTTCTTTGTTTGTTTACTTTATTTAGTTTATTTTATTTATTTTAGGTTATTTTATTTTATTTCTATTTTGTTTATTTTATTTATTTATTTTAGTTTATTTTATTTTTATTTTTTTTTAAGTTTAGGTTTAGTTTATTTTTTGGTTGAGTTTTAGTTTATGTTATTTGGTTTAGTTTATTTTATTTAGGATGTTTAGTTTTAGTTTATTTTATGTTTAGGTTTATTTGATTTTAGGTTTATTTTTAGGTTTATTTTATTTTATTTCATTTTATTTTTTAGTTTATTTTATTTTAATTAGTATTTAGTTTTTTATTTTAGGATAATGTTTAGGATTTTATTTTAGTTTAGTATATTGTTTAGGTTTATTTTATTTATTTATTTTTATTTTACATTTAGGTTTTAGTCTGTCAAGTTTATTTATTTATTTTAGGTTTATTTTAAAGTTTATTTTATGTTTTAGTTTATTTTATTCTTGATTTTATTTTAAGTTTATTTTATTTTATTTTATGTTTAGTTTTATTTTATTTTTTTATTATTCTTAAGTGTATTTTATTTTATTTAGTTTAGGTTTTATTTATTTATTTAGTTTATTTTTATTTAACATTTTATATTTTATTTATTTAGTTATTATTTATTATCATTTAGTTATAAGTTTTTATATTTATTTTATATATGATTTATTTAGGTTTAGGTTTTAGGTTTTAGAGTTGAGTCAGTTTAGATGGTTTAGTTTAGTGGTTTAGGTTGGTTTTAGGTAGGGTCAGGGTAGTTTAGTGTAGGGTTTAGGAAGGTTTAGGTCAGGTAGGGTTTTGGTAGGTAGGTTAGAAGGTGGTTTTGGGTTTGTGGAGTGGCCTGGGTTAAGGTTGTGGTCAGGTTAGTATGGTTAGGGTTTAGGTAGTGGGAGGGTTTAGTATTTAGTGGAGGGTAGTAGTAGGTCAGGGTAATTATTTATTTAAGATGGTTTATTTAGGTTTTTTATTTAAAAAAAGCAAACCCAGAGGTTTAGGTTTATTTTATTATTTTATTTATTTTAGTTTATTTTATTTTATTTAAAGGTTATTTTTATTTTTATTTATTTAATTTATTTGAGTTTATTTAGTTTAGGTTTTATTTTAGTTTATTTTTTTAGGTTTAGGTTTAGGTATGTATTTATTTTTGTTTATTTTTATTTATTTTTAGATTTAGGTTTTATTTTTATTTTAGGTTTATGTTTAGGTTTTATTTTATTTAGGTTTAGGTTTTATTTAGGTATTTTTTAGGTTTATTTTAGTTTAGGTTTAGTTTTATTTTAGTTTGATTTTTTATTTAGTTTAGTAGGTTTAGGTTTAGTTTTTTTTTTTAGGTTTAGGTTTATTTATTTTAGTTTTTAGGTATATTTTATTTTGTTTATTTTAGTTTAGGGTTTAGGTTTTTTATTTTTATTTATTTTATGTATTATTTTTCATTTATTATTATGTTTTATTTTGGAATATTATTTATGTTTTTTTTATTTTAATTTATTTTAGGTTTATTATTTTTATTTAGCTAAGTTTTATTTTATTTAGGTTATTTATTCTTAGTTTAGTTTAGGTTTTATTTATTTTATTTTATTTTAATTTTATTTTTTAATTTGTTTTAGGTTTAGTTTTTATTTTAGGTTTATCAGTTTTTATTTTATTTTTGTTTAGATTTTATTTATTTATTTTATTTTAGGTTTTATTTATTTAGGTTTAGGTTTTAGCTTTTTTAGGGTTAGGTTTAGGGTTTAGGGTTTAGGGTTTGGGGTAGGATTTAGGGTTTAGGATTACTATTTAGTTGGGTGTTTTCTAGGGTTTAGCTGGGTTTAGGCTTTAGTTTAGGGTTCATGTTTAGTTTAGAGTTTATGGTTTTGGTTTTTTTACAAAGAACAAATCATTCAACATTTCTTCTTTGTTTGTTTACTTTATTTAGTTTATTTAGTTTTATTTATTTTAGGTTATTTTATTCTTTATTTATTTATGTTTATTTTATCTTAGTTTAGTTTATTTTATTTAGTTTAGGTTTTATTTTAGTTTATTTTTAAGTTTAGGTTTAGGTTTTTTTATTGAGTTTTAGTTATGTTATTTTAGGTTTAGGTTTTATTTTTATTTTTAGGATTAAGTTTAGTTTTAGTTTATTTTTAAGTTTAGGTTTTGTTTTATTTTAGGTTTATTTTTAGGTTTTATTTTTGATTTTAGCATTTTATTTTTTTTAGTTTATTTTATTTTTATTTAGTATTGGTTTAGGCTTAGGTTTTTTATTTTAGGATTTTAGGATTTTATTTTAGTTTAGTTTATTATAGTTTAGTTTATTTATTTTTATTTTGTTTTATTTTATGTTTAGGTTTTCTAGTTTAGGTTAGGTTTTATTTTATTTATTTTAGGTTTTATTTTAAAGTTTATTTTTTTTTAGGTTTTATTTGGTTGTATGATTTTATTTAAGTTTATTTTTTTATTTTATGTTTAGTTTTTTTATTTTATTTTAAGTTTATTCTTAAGTGTATTTTATTTTTTTAGTTTAGTTTATGTATTTATTTATTTTTTATTTTATTTATTAGTTTAATATATTTTATATTTTAGGTTTAGTCACGTTTAGTTTAGGTTTTATTTATTTTATCTTTACTTTTTAGTAGTTTATATTTTATCTTATATTTTATTTTGTTTAGGTTTAGGTTTAGTTAGAGTTTAGAGTTTAGAGTTTATGGTTTATGGGTTTATAGGTCTTTTTATTTAGCATGTGGTTAGGTTTGGGTTAGTATTTGGTCAGGTTAAGGTGTGGCCTGGGTGGGTTAAGTGGCTCAGAAGGTTATAGGTGGCCCAGGGTCAGTCAGAGTTTAGAGTTGGCCTGGTGGGAGTGGCTAGGGCCTGGGGTTTAGGAGAGTGTTTTGGCCTGTACTAGGGTCAGGTTTGGGTTTAGTCAGGAGGGTAGGCTAGAGGTCAGTGATGGTAATGTCAGGAAGGTATGATAGGAAGTTTTATTTAAAACCAAGCAAACCCAGGTTAGGTATTTATTTTATTTTATTTAATAGTTTTATTTTTTATTTATTTAGTTTATTTATTTGAGTTTATTTTAGTTTTAATTTTAGTTTATTTAGGTTTAGGTTTATATATTTTTATTTTGTTTTATTTGTTTTTTTTAGATTTAGGTTATTTATTTTATGTTAGTTTTATTTTATTTTTTTTAGGTTTATTAGGTTTTATTTTATTTATTTTAGGTTTTATTTTAGTTTATTTAGTTTTATTTTTTTTAGTTTATTTTATTTTATTTTAGTTTAGGTTTAGGTTTAGTTTATTTAAAGAATAGGTTTACATTTTATTTATTTTTGTTTAGTTTGTTATAGTTTAGGTTTAGGTTTATTTTAATTTTTTTATTTTTTTATTTTATGTTTAGGTTTTTTTTTTAGTTTAGGGTTTTGGTTTTAATTTTTTTTTATTTTTAGGTTTTATTTTAAGGTTTATTTTTTATGTTTAGGTTTTTATTTAGTTTTATTTTAATTTATTTTTTTATTTTATTTTTTTATTTTACCTATATTTTCATTTTATTTTATTTTTTATTCTTAGGTTTATTTTTTCTTTTTATTTTATTTATTTATTTTATTTTAGTATTTTATTAGTTTATTATATTTTATTTTTTAGGTTTAGGTTCAGTTTTAGTTTAGATTTTATTTTATTTTATTATTTTATTTTATTTAGGTTTAGTTTTATATCTTTTAGTTTTAGGTTTTTGTGGAGTTTCATTGTGGTTAGTCAGGTATGGTAGTTTAAGTTTAGGGTATTTAAGTGGAGGGTGGGGGTAGGTTAGTAAGGTTTAGGGTAGTCAGATTTAGGTCTATGGCTAGTGATTGGCTGATTGTTAGTGTGTGGAAGTTTAGTTTATTTAGTATTTAGGCATGGTAGGAGATTTTAAAATCAAGCAAGTACTTTAGATTTATTTATTTTTATTTATTTTAGTTTATTTTATTTTATTTTATTTAGGTACATTTTTATTTTATTTAGTTTATTTATTTATTTTAGGTTTATTTATTTTAGTTTAGGTTTCTTACTTTAGGTTTAGGTTTAGGTTTATTTTTTGTTTAATTTTAATTTTGTTTAATTTTTTAAATTTAGGTTTTATTTTTTATTTTAAGGTTTTTTTTACGTTTTTATTTTATCTTTTTAGGTTTAGTATTTTTAGTTTTATTTTTAGGCTTTTTTATTAGTTTAGGTTTAGGTTTTTTTTAGTTTAAGGTTTAGATTTTATTTATTATTTATTCTTAGGTTTATTTTTTTAGATTTAGGTTTTTATTTAGTTTTTATTTTATTTAAAATTTTCTACCATGATCCTTCAAGATCTTTGATGGCTGTGGTAACCCATAATAACACATTGTGCACTTTAGAGCCAGCTGTTGTAACACCAAGGAAGGTTTGCTAGTTGCAAAGGACAACTGGAGGGTGATGTCTCAGAGAGTCAGATGCTTCCCTAATAGTCCAAGAGCTTACCGCCTAAGTCCAAGATACTTGAGCTACCATCTCTTTGCTAGCTCCTCTTCTACCAAAGAAGAGCATTGTATCCGATAAGGTAAATCCCTCTACTTTACTTGATTTTATCATGTACCCCACCCAAAATGAAATTAATGAAGAAAGCTGATTCTACTTATATATTGTCTACTTTTGATGCTTTTGATTTCATTTTTATTGAAAACTCTCCAGTTTAAATAAAAATAATATTCTAATAGTTTATCCTCCTTTCTAGAGACTATCCTTCTCAATCAATTGGGTTCACCTCTTGAGATTGACTTGGAGTCAACCCACTGGGATCCCAAGAGAAGATGTAGGTTTGCGATGAAGGTAGAACTTTCAACAACCTCATCATTCCAAGAAGTCATCAAGTCAACCCACGTAAGAAAAGTTCTACCCTGGGTAGCACCTTAGGATAAGGGTAAACAAGTCATTGGTTCTAGTAGTAGATAGCCCTCCATAGGATGCTCCACCCATGGATATGCTTGTGGATGACCAAGCCGAGTTGATTACAATGTCCTAGCTTACCTGAAAGTATCCAGATGTTAAGCATATGATGCTCTTGTCTTATCCAAAAGATGAGGGAATCTCTAATCAAGGCCTTACTTGATCTAGAGATATGCTTAGCTTAGCTGACCGCTACTAAAGAGGAGGCATGGCACTTGAAGGATATCTTAAGAATTACATTCTACAATGAAGACTTACTCCTAGAGATGATCGAGCACAATCGCCTCTTTACACTACAGTGAAGGTTGGCAGATACAGGCTATCTAGAGTTTTGGTTGATCCCAGGACAAAGCCTTCCGGCCACTGGTCATCCCAATCCCCCATAATAGTAATCCTAATTCTTATTGCAAAAATTATATTTATGTGGTAAAAGTAAATAAAACTACACCTATAAAATAGAGGTTAGCTAAATATATATATAATCCCAAGAAGTTGTATTTATAATTTGGACTTAGCACCCTACACATAAATAACTAAGCCCATCTGTCCTAACTTGGATTATGCATAAGGATATAAGCAATAATAAAAAAAAAGCATTCACATTTATTTTTAAGCATCCCCTAGGCATAATCTCCTTCTGAAAACATGATTAGGCTAATATTGGCCTATCTTCCAGTCTACGAAGGATACATCCTAACATCTAATCTAAAATAAAACATCATAAAATAAAACATGCATCACATCATACACCATCCTAACTTAGAGCTTGAAGTGGTGACTTAATTCTAGCGTGTGTATTAAGGCTTGTGTGGTAAGTCTTGTTAGGCATTATTGTTGTATTTTCTAAGTGTAGAAGGATTCAATTTAACATGAAAAGTTGATTTCACTTGAAGTAGTTTAATTGATTTGACAAATTTAATTTGTGTTTTCTTTTGTTTTATTTGATTACACTTAGCAACTAAGTGTTATAAAGGAGGAAAAGAGGATTGCTCTTTCATCCCTACCTTAGTCACTTTCTAAAGTATATTAATTTGATTTAGTTCTCTTTAGTGAATGTCTTATTAAATGATTTAATTAATGCTAAGTTTAGGTTCACTTTAAATAATCCTATTCAAAATGAAAGGCATCTTAAGATTAATTTAATTCTATTACTACCACATGACATATATTAAATCATGCCTTTCCATGACATGTAACATGCATATGATTTAATCTTAAGTGTATCTATACATGCAACATATCTTAGCACACTTAAATGATGAATGTATATATATATGTTTAGAATTTATATTTTATTTGATTGAATTATTTAAACATATTAATTTAAAAATTTATTCAAATTCCTAAACAAAAAGAATGGAAATTAAATAGGCATGTGCCATTGTTAAACCAGGAAGTGAGGTAATCAAATGACCTCCTTGAGCTAGCTAAAGCCTTATTCTCGGATGTCCAGACTATATACCCATTTGCATTCAAACATATGTAAATTCATATACATGAACATAGAAGTAAGCTCCAAATCATATGGCTAATTAATTCAACCACTCAGTCAATTATGAATGCATGCAATTTTAATGTAAAATGGAATTTTCATTCACTAATCACATATACATATACATGTACAAAGATATAGGAAAGTATGTGTCTTTGTTAAACCGGGGAAGTGAGGTAATCAAATGACCTCCTTGGAGCTAACTAAAGCCTCATATTCCTGGGATGTTTAGACTATATACTTGCTTTTCTTTGCCAAACATGGATGTATACATAAATGAAGGAAAGAAAACCATGCAAAGATTATATATTTTTTGATTTAACCAGTTATATATATGAATTAAAGCTCGATCCAAATTCTAATTTTGAAATACATAAGAATGAAATCAAATGGGTACTTATCGTTGTTAAACTTGGGAACTGAGGTAATCAAATGGCCTCGTTGGGGCAAGCTAAATTCTCATGTTCCCAGGACATCCATTCTATATACCCATTATCCTTCAATCTTATATAAATCAACACTTGAATAGAGGAAAGAGAACTCAACATTCATACACTTAAGCTATAAGCACATGCATTTCTTATGTATTTATGACTATCATCATAACACATATTATTATTCATTTATAAGATTTTGAAAAATACATTTTGATTTAATAGTGATAATAGCCACACATATATTAAATTAAATCAACACATGCAAGCTTACATAAAGGAAATCCATTTTATTTTACTTGATTTTGAAAAGATGGATGCATGAATTCAAATGACATACCAATTTAACATGATTGGAAAGAGGACAATCAAATATAAGCATGTGATTTATTCAACCAAACTAGTTCTTAAGGATAATCAAATCAAATAAGATTATATAAAGCAAACCAAAGCTTCTTTATTAATTATGGTTTGGATTTGATTTGATCTAAAGAGGAGAAGAGAAATCATCACTTGATGTTTTAAACCCATTCCCACATTAGTGATTTGATATAATTTAAGGAAATGTAATTAAGTTGATTTTATGGGTTAATTTAGTTAAGCCCTTAGTTAGATGAATTAATTACTCTTGCTTATGTCACCTTAAAGTAATTAACTAAATAAATATGAGCAAACATGTTAAGCATGGAAAATAAACTTGCAATGATCCTAGGAAATAAAATGGGCCTAATGTAATTAGATCATGATTAATAGTTATTTAGATTAAAGGACTTAATTAATTACATTTATGGTTTTCCCACACATGTGGACTAACCATATTTTCATTAAACTTTTAGGTTATTAAACACTAAAGATCTACCCCATGATTTATTAATTAAGGTCCGATGTGATTATGATTTCAATTTGATTAAGTGATTTAATTAATTAATTAAATCTTAATTAATTTCATTTTAAAAGGGTGAATGAACTTAGGAAAGGGTCCCAACCCTATTCCTTAGTTCACTTACTGAACAATGATTAATAAACTTAATTAACCAATTTATTACTATTCATGGGATTAGTTAATCATTAATTAACTTAAAAGAGTAGTTAAGGTTTAATTAGTCAATTTTCTTAATTAAGTGAGTAATAAAATCCAAGAAAATAATGAGAGGTAGAGGTCATGCCATTAAATTAACCTACAAAATTTGGGATTAATTGCTCATGTAATTATGGAGTAATTAAGCTAATTAATTTTATAATTAAACTTTAATTATTGTTCAAAATTAGTTAAGATCATTTTTAATTAATTCTCCTCTAAAATACTTTTAAAATGAATATTTATTTGCATTTATTTATTTCTCTATGATTTTTATGATTTTTAGAAGTTTCAGCCATTAAAAATGATTAATTAAGATTAATTAAAGCCTAATCCTATTGGAACCATGTGGCACGCTTTCTACATGGCACCGTGGGATTGGCTACTTAAAACTTATCTGACTCAGTGCTTACATGGCAATGACGGATGCGCATTCTCATCTGCCATCCAATCTAAGATCAGATGGCTATGATTAATCCCAGAGCTTAATAAGATTAAATCAGATCAATCTAGCAGATCTAATCATGATCGTCCATTATGATCACGTGGAACGGACGGTGCATGTTCTAATGTCATGCAAGTGAGGGAGAATGGAGTCTGCTCCTCTCTTGATGAAGCTTACCCGAAGCTAGATCAACTCTAAAAGGACCCCACATCATCACAACATCGATCGGAGGGGATCCAATAGTCAAGATCACATGAGATGAAGGTTTTCTTTAAAAAGCTCCAACCCATTTTTGCCTAAGGATCAGTTTTGGAAGCATACCTCACCGGAGGTCAAGACCGTAGGCTCAAATGATTGAGGAAGCTTCATCTAGTAGAGACAAAGCCCTGTTGAGTAGCAATTGGATCAATCCCTCGACATTCACTTGGAAGGCCACTAACTGATGATTTAGAGCTCAGATTTGATCGAAGTCCCACCTCTAGTGCTCACGAAGCTTGGGAGATAATTCATTCTTGCATGACGAGGCCTAGGGAAGGTGTGTGCAAAGTTAATTTGAGTTTGATGGAGAAATCGGGGAGTTAGGTTGAAAATGGGAGTGTCCATTTTCAGAACGTATGGGAATGGAATTTTTTGATCGAGGAACGAGCTTAAGAGCTTAAGGAATGGCTTTAACGACTCTTCTTGGTTAGCTAGTGCTCTAAGGAATTATTTTTGTGTGTGTTTGAGTGGGAATGATGAGGTGTATAGCCCCATTCATCTTCTTGATGGTGGGATCAGTTTTCTTTTAGTGGCCATTTGGCCATCTCGTGGAGGGTGGTGGGAGGAGTGAGTTGGCTTGGTTGGTTGAAGGTGTGGAGGTGGCCAAGAGGAATCATGAGTGCCCTATGGGTTTCAAATGCTCCAATGGGGAAGGTGAGGTGATTACAACTCCCATGGGTCATGGTCGACCCAACCACCCCTTGGGTCAGGTTGGGCAATGTCCAAGGCTCCAATGTTCACCATTGGGAGAGTACCAAGTGGCCAAGGAGTGGAAATGATCACTTACATGGGTGATTTGTCTCATGTGATGCTCTCAACCCAAGGGTATAATGATCATTTGGCATTGGATTTGATTTGGGCAGATTTGAAATGAGCCAAAAGTGGGTAAGCCCAAATTTCAAGTCAATTGGAGTTGATTTGATTAGGTTTGGCTCAATTTGACTCATTTAGTCAATTTGAGTTAGGTTGGTCAAGTTGACCAATTGGTTAAATTGGGTCAAAACCAAGGGTTGGGTCAAGTTCATATGATCATTTGGGATGTTTTGGTTCAATTAGTTTGGTTTATTTTGGGTCATTTGAATTCATTTGGGTAAAATGGGTTAAGTTGACCAATTTGACCAAATTGGTTTTTTGTTGGTTAGTTTAGTTGACCAATTGAAGATGATTGTACACTTTGATTTCAATTAATTTGGATTTGGTTTTGAATTAGGCCAACTTGAAAGTTTAGGTCAATTTGGGCTATGTAGGTCAATTGGGTTCAACGGGGTCCAATCATGGCTTTGGTCAAGCTCAACAATCAATTTGAAATGAACTTGAGCCATTGGTTGCAATCAATTTAGTTTATATTTTGATTTGACCCAATTTGGTCTTCTAGAATAATTTGGGTCAACTTGGGTCCAGAGGGATAATTGGGATTGGTTTGACTCAATTGAAGGTCAAATCATATTCAAATATTGATTTTGATCTTGTATGAATCATTAGTTTCAAGGGATTTAGCTTAGGTTGAAATTTGGCTAGTTTGGGTTCATATGGGTTACAGGGTTGACTTGGTCAAATGACCAAGTTGACTTGGTTTGACCTAATTTAGGACAATTAATCAACCTACGGTGATCAACAATCATGATGGGGGGTTCTGATGTGCTTGGTTCAATCCAATTTTGGTAGAATTAGAACTTCGATTAAATTGGTCAAATTAGCCACTTTGGGTCAAGTGGACCAATTAGGGTTAGTTAGCTTGACTTTGGGTTGAACTTTATTTAGTTGAGTTTATATATGGATTTGGGATTGATATATAAATTCAATTGCAATTGCTGTTCAAATGGGTTTGGGTTCATTTGAACATTTCAAGTCGAAAAGGGTTAAGTTGGGTTTGACTGGGTTGATTTTTTGTTTGGCTTGATGATGGTAGATTTAATTTATATTTATGAATATAATTGTGAAGGTATGATTGATTCATGAAAATCAATTGAATTTAGGTTTTGGAATGAAGAAATTTGGCTAAGTCGATGGGTTGGGTCATGTGGCTTAGGTTTGGACTTTGATTTGGTTTGATTTAGTTTTGATGATTTAAATGTATATTTCATTTAAATTTGTGAAGATGATTGAAAATATGATTGATTTGTGAGAAAATCAATTGAGTTTGACTTGATTTGGATTAATATTTGGCTAAGTCCATGGGATAGGTCATATGCCTTAGGAAGGGCTTTGATTTAATTTGATTTAGTTTGATTTAGTTTTGATCATTTGAATATAGATTTGATTTATATTTAAAAGATGATTGAAGATATAAATTGATTATGAATAATCAATTGATTGATTTTGATTTGGATTAAGGTTTGGCTAAGTCCATGGGATAGGTCATATAGCTAAGGAAGGGTTCAAGTTTTGATTTAATCATGGGCTTCAATCATTTGGTTATGAAATTTGGGTTTGGATTTCGATTTGAATTTGACATTTGAATTGAACTTGAGGTTTGGTTTGAGAATGTGAACATGGATTAGATTTGGTATCCTAATCCCTAAGGCATAACATAATCCTATGGTTAACCCTTCTAAGTCTTTAGGCTTAGGTTAAGTGTTTTCCTAATTGTTAGAAGTGTCTTATGACTAGAGAAATCTTAGTGTTTAGAAGACTCTTAAGTGTTGCCCTTGGAGATAGATGATTGGAAGAACGAAGTCAAGTTTTACATTATAGACTCAGATACATCTTTCAAGACTTTGTTTGGGAACCATGGATACATGAGAACAACATAGTTCCATCCTCTATACATCATTATATGAAGTTCATGAGAGGTGGGATCATCTACTATGTCAATGGAGATCTCAAGCCATTTATAATTCATGAGGTTAGCATATATGAGGATGCAACTTACTACCTCCCTCAAAATCAACAAGTCTATTCTCGTGAACTTGGCCAAAGTTTAAAAATATAAAAAATGAAAAAGAAAAGAAAAAGAAAAGAGAAAATGATAAAGAAAATAAAAGGGAGCGAAAATAGACTTGGAGGAGGAAGTGAAGCCTAACATTAGATTTCACCCACAGTTCGTTACTTCATTCGAGCATATGGGTAGCATGACTTGACCTCCACCAGGCAGAGGAAGAGGTCAATTCAGAGGCCGTCCTAGGGGTGGAAAACCTCTTTATTGGCCACCAAATAAAAGATATGTCCCAGCTACTAGGAGTACACCTGCTATCCATATAGACTTAAAATCTATTTCATAAGATGAGTCTTATATAGTTAGCACACCAGCCAACTCTTCTCACCAGTAGATTCCCTTGGAGGTGACACTTGAGTGACAAAATTACAAAGATCAAGCTCCAAAGCAAACCATAAGTGTATCCAAGTCTATATGTGAAACATTTATGCATCAGTTGGGAACCGTAGCTCTAAACCAACTTTCCTCTTAAAAAGCTAAGGGTTTGGTAGTTAAGGAAGCCCCTAAGTCATCCACAGGTGTGAAGACTCAGAGGTTCTTTCTGGAAGCATCATCCTCAAGTTAAGAAATTGATGTAGAACTTGAGGATGATTCATATAAAGATTTAATAAAATTACCTTTTGATTTGTACTTGCCTTGTGTTCATAATTTAGCAAAGAAAGGGTTAATCCCACATACTTGGTCAAAGCGTAGGTCAAATTACTTCGAAAGAATATGGAAGAACAAATACATAAGCTCTCAATCAAGAACAAGACTAGGATTCAGTATAGTGGGTCCAATCGACGATGATGATTACTGCTTAGTCATCACCAATCATTTAGAATCTGATAGGTTCTTTTCAAATCACATTAACTCATATGAGGAGCTGTGCTTAGAAACTTCAGATGATCCAAATGATTTTGAAGTTAAAGATGCACCTCCAGAGTTCAAGGAAGAGATCAATTCAACCATTGATGAGCTCAATGAAATCAACTTAGGAACTGAATAAGATCCATGCCCTACATACATCAATTCTTTGTTGAATGAAATTAAAACCAATGACTTAGTTAGACTATTGATTGAGTTTAAGGACTACTTTGCATGGAGTTATGAAGAGATGCCTGGATTGGCTCCTGACGTAGTGGTCCATAAACTAGTAATAGAACCTACAGCTAACCATATCAAGCGAGCTTCTAGATGCATGCGATTAGACATAGAACAACAGGTCATTTAAGAATTGATCAATCTTTTATCAGAAGAAAAATACTCTACCGGTTGTAATGTTATCCTAGTTAAAAAAAGAATGGCCAAATTCACATATGCATTTTAGGGATTTAAATAAGGCATGTCCAAAAGATGAATTTCCACTACCAATCCCGGAGCTGATGGTGGACATTGCCTCATCTCATTTAATCTTCTCTTTCAAGGATGGCTCATCAGGATATAACCAAATAAATATGGCCCATGAAGATGAAAGAAACACTACTTTTAGAACCCCCGATCAGAATCTATTACTATAAGGTCATGCCTTTCAGCCTTAAAATGGGTGCTACATACCAGTGGGATATTACTCAAATATCCAATGAATTCATTCACCATCAAGTTGAGTGCTATGTTGATGATCTTATGGTCAAAAGTAGAGAAAAGGAAGATCATCTCTTTGACTTGAGAGTAGTTTTCAAATAGTTAAGATAATTTAACCTCAAAATGAACCCCCTGAAGTGTGCATTCAGAGTAGCATTAGGGAAATTCCTTGGGTTTGTTGTCTGACACTAGAGAATTGAAATCTATCCGGAGAAGATCAAAGCAATATTAGAAATGCCATAGCCTAAAAGTTTAACTCAACTTAGATCATTCCAAGGGTGGTTGGAGTATTTAAGATGCTTTATATCCAACCTATTGAAAAGATGTTAGCCATTCTCAACATTTGTCAAAAAGGATGCCAAGTTTAACTGGGATGACAAGTGTGAGCTTGCCTTTGAAGACATCAAGCATTACCTGATGACATCATCAATTCTAGCAACTCTATCCTGGGCAAGCCGCTCATACTTTACACTACTACATTAGATGACTCTCTTGGTGCTTTATTTGCTCAAGCCAATGATGAAGGAATGGAAAATGCACTCTACTATCTTATCATCTAATCCCTGAGGTTAATTATCCACCCATTAAGAAGCAAGCTTTAATCTTTGCATCCCAAAAAGCATTACATGCTTCCTCATAAGGTGAACTTAATCTCTAGGATCAATCCACTATAGTATCTCATGAGATGACTATCCAAATGGTTGGCAATCCATGATCCTCTCATAATTTTACATTACCTTCATACCCTTCATGCGATGAAAGGATAAGTGCTAGTGGATTTCTTAGTAGAACCCACTTCTGACTCTCCTTGGTGATCTCTCGATGAACAAATCATGAACTTGGGATACTAGCATTCACATTGGGATGTACTTTGTTGGTGTGACTTCCTCTAAAGAGAAGAACTAGAATCTACTATTCTAGGAATAAGAGGTAGTTCTCTTCTGGACCGTGATGTGATGAATCTCATATCATCTCCAATCACCCTTTATGGGTCTCTTGCCGATGGAGTTATTACTCAGCATCTAGAACATCAACATCTTTGGGATTCTTAACTAGTTATCAAAATTTTCTATAAGGTTATAAAGCCCAAAACAGTACACCATGGAGTTTTGGCCCAAATCGAGGTTACCATTTATAAGATTCCGGATAATGCATACATAGCGCAAAGCATGAGTTGACATAGGATGAGTCCATATTAATAAAGGTCAAAATAGAAAGTCTTATCCCTTATTGATATTGAACTCATCAAAAAGTACTCTCTTGAAGGGGAGGTTGCCATTGCTAAGAAGGATGAAGAGTTAGATTCAAGGCAACCATTCATGGATTACCTAAATAAAAGCTAACTACCTCAAGAGAAGTCCCAAGCCTAGCAGATGAAGAAAAGAGCACTTTCCTACGCTCTTGTGGATGATGTCTTGTACTAGTGATCTTTCGATCATACATTGTTACATTATTTAGACAAGAGCGAAGCTCATAAGATCATGGCGAGGTACACTATTATGCAACCAATTCAAGATGAAACCAAGATCAAAGACTAGGATCTACTAGCCATCGATGATCAAAGATTGCATGGATATGGCGATACCACTGTCAAATACATGGTGTGGTCCTACACCAAACATTCTAAATCCTACATTGGCAAGTGTTGGGGTCGCATAGTGGGTCGATTGATCCTCCCAGGGTCATTTTCTTAGCTCTTGAATACTTTTCCAAATGGCGAAGGTGATTCTTGAGAGGTCACACTGCTCCAATTTTTTAAGAACCATATATATAAGTTGGGTTTAAAAAAATTATATAATGGGTTTTTATTCGAAACCGAGATCAACAACTTTGCACCCATAGATTGGAATAATACTCCCGAGGGCAAATAGCTTAGAAGAAGCCTTCAACAAAACTCTCATCCAAATACAAAGACACTTGACAATAATAAGCATTGGCATGGCAGTTAGTTGAAGCCTTGTGGGCATCACATATAGAACTCTAACTCGGTCTACTCCTTTCTCCTTAGTGTATGTAAGCCTTTCTACCATTAAGTCAACTCCCATCACTAAGGATAGCTATGGTAAAATCACAATAGAGTAGAATGTCAAGTTGAGGTTAGAAGAGCTCAAAGTTTGGAGGAGAGACACTACATGCCTCAAGTTGTACTAAATGATTCAAGTTCACAACAAGTTGGTCCATCCTAACTTTTCAAGTAGGAGAGCTTATTTTAGTTTAAGGAGGATTTTGCCGTTGTAAGATGGGAGGCAAGTTTGAACCCACTTGGGAAGGCCCAGAGAGAATTATCAAGGAGGATCTTATCGACTTATTAATCATAAGAGAGCATCCAATGTTTTGAATCAATGCGCTACTTAAAGAAATATTATAAATCATGTTTGAAAATAATTATCATTAATGAAAATTCCATTTCAAATTCAATCTTCTTTGAAAGTATTCTTATTTATGAATCTTCCACGATGTATTTAGGGTAGGTGTAAGGAACCCGAGCAATGTCCTATCCTTCATAGATACAACATAAACATAAACTACACACAAATATATAAAATAAACACATATCTTTCTGACTACTCACGTTGAGATAACACCCCAATGGTACTCTCAATAGCTCTAGGTCGGTGACGTGTTTACCCTAGTGTGTCACCCCAGTGGTGTTCTTGCTTTGGAGGATGTAAGTGCTCTTGCTTTCCTTCTTACTTTTCTTTGAGTGCCTTGTTAGTTTGGTAGGCCTTACTTGCGTAGCTACCTCATGTTGGTTACATTTAAGAGGATGTGGTATGCATTCTTCTTAGATTAGCCTCACATGATTGGGTCAAGTATATTTGAGGTTTAGGATAAGTCCCCTAGCATTTCCTTGACTTCAAGTGGGTCGATCCTTCCTCGAGCTCCCTACTTAGTCATCATTGTAGGTCAAATAGCATGTCTTTGATGATAGACTATCTTAATGATTAGTCTTGGAAAGTTAAGCACACTTTTTTTAGATTGATCATTGCACACCACTTAGGTGGTTGGTTCTCACTATGTGATGGATACACCACTCATGTTGATGGATACACCTTAGGTTGGTTGGTTCTTACCTTAGGATACACCACTCATGGTAGATGTAAGTCTTCACTTTCTCCTTGAGTTGGCCACATGTTTATCTTTTCCATGGCTAATGCCCCCTAGCATCTCTCCCTATGGGCACTATATTTGGATCACATCCTTTCGACCCATTTATACATTCCCAGTTACTATCAGTTGGACGTTCCCCTTTCCTAGTAACCACCCTTGGTTGGAGAATCCATTATGGATGCGATTCTTCTTTGGTCTAGTAAATCGAGATAGGTTAAGGTAACATAGCCCTTCTTGGTCTCTCGCATACCAATAGGGTCCATGCAAACATATAAACAAAATATATATTCACTTGTGGATTAGGACACTCTTAGCAATACATTTTCCCAAGCAGGCATCCTATCTTTAGGCCAGTTTTAGCAAAACACCCTATAGGAATTTCCTGACTACTCTTGAGTTGATATAAGTCCCCAGTGAAATTCACTCGGTGGCCTATGTGGGTTCTATTTGTTATATCAACAAGTCCTTGTTCCTACTTTAGAAGATGTAAGTTTGCTACTTCTTCCTAGCATAGCAACATAAAGGTAACCCCTTGTTGGCTAGCTCTCCCCATAGTAAACTATTCCTTTGGATTTGTAAATTTGAGATTGGACAAGTCGATATATTAGTGGGTCCATCACAACACATGGTTGATAAATTAAATCGATCAAATTTGATCGAGCTCACATCCCCAATGGATATTCCCTCAATTCAAAATCAAACTAAGCCAAACTAAACCATATCAAATCACATAAAATTAAAATAAAACTAATCCTGACTACTTTTGAGTTGACATAAGTACCTAGTGGCATTGACTCAGTATTCTCCCTAGGTAAGATTCAATCTGTTGTGCATCCAATAGGTCACCCAACAGTTGTTCCTCACATTGGAAGATGTAATTCTGCTACACCTTCTTCCTAGCACAACCGTTGCACATAGAAAGGCAACCCCTTAGGTTGGCTAGCTCTACCCTGCAGCCGGTAGACTATCACTTTGGATTTGTAAACCTGAGGTAGGTCAAGGCTGATATAGCCCCTTCGTAGTGGGTCCATCGCACAACAAGGTCTACATTAACTCAGATTAAATTAAACCTAACATGATTTTCCCTAGTGGAGTTAAATCATACCCTTCTCCCAGTGGAGCCACAAATCAAATATAAACATGTCAAGAAAATAAATCAAATTCAAAACCAACCTCCCAGTGGAGCCAAATTAAACCAACTTCCCCAATATAGTCTAAATCAAAGAAATCTAACCAAACTCTTATGGATACATCCCCACAAACCTATGAAATCAAATCTCAATCCCAGTGGATATCAGAACACACTTCCAGTGAAGGTTCATATACCTCCAGACTCGAGCCCATATCTCTAGCATATGTGCCTCCACATCAATTAAAATAGAACAAATTAAAGTGAATTCAATCATAATCCTCAATGGATTATAGATTCTTATCCCTAATGGATCTTCTTTCCATAAATCATATAATCAAATCAAATTCAAACCATATCCCCAACATATTTTCTTGTTCTATGCCCTTGACAGACCCCTCACATGTCATGTCCAATGCATGTGATCCCTAAGGATCTCCCTCCATCTCCTTGGCATGGAATTCTCATCAAATCTTATTTCTTCTCTTATGCACACCTTTAATACTTCAACCAAAAAGCTAACAATGTATTGGATCAAATTACATCTTAACATTGTAATCAATATTTTATGATTTGTGATGGTGCAAGCTCAAACTAACTACACAATATCATGCTAAACATATTATAGTGTGAATTAACACACTATATTATATTATAATATATGATGTTATATTATAATTTTCTATAATATAATATATCGACTAACATTACACCTCATTAGAATCACTTAAAAGAAACAAATAACAAAATTTTCTAAAAATATGAATAACATTCATTTTTTATGTAAAATTGTTATTTTTCTATTAAAAAAGGTACAAAATAGCATAATTTTGGTATTGCTTCTTTGTGTGTGATGTGAATTTGAACAAATTCTTCCATCTCAACCTTCAAATTAACATTTTTTTGAGTTTTGACCCAATGTATATTATAACAAAAGTAAAACATACTAAAATGTACAATAACATTTAGTAACACACCACCACATTCATATATATATATGAAGTTATATTGTTATGTACATTATATTTTAATATATATTATCTTACATTACACCTTAAAATGAATCACTTTAAGCAAAAAAATTATAAAATTTTGGTTTAAAATGAACATTTATTTTGGATGCAAAATTCCATTCTTTTGATTAAATGACACACCATTACACCCCAATGATGTTCCCAAAGCTTACTTTATATTTGGCCAAATCCCATAATCTCAACCTATAAATTAGTATATTTATGAATTATACCTATACAAACTCTACTACATCATACTATACCAAACTAAAATATGCTAAACAATAAGTAGTAATACACAATAGTATGCTATAATGCATGATGCTGCACTATGCTATGACATCCTATATTATAATACACTATAACATATTATATTATATTATATTGCATATCACATCAAAAGGGATTTCTTAAGATAAATAATCATAAAATTAGTCTAAATAATAAAAAATTACATATTTAAGTTGTATCACTTACATATTTTAAATTGAAACAATATAATATGATGCCATGCTCTACTTATTATGAATTTGGCAAAATTCCACCATTTTAAAGTCTAAGTCAACATTTTCATAAATAATGCTAGTGTAGGCTCGACTGCATGATTGTAAAATATCGAAAGAATTTAAAATGCGCATAATAACATATTATGATATATGATGTACACTTTGCTACAACATATAATATTTATTTTGAACATAAAATCTTACTTTCTAGACTATAAGTGGCGTAACACACCTTTAGGCGACAACCTAATTCCCACTTCAAATTTAACAAATTTCATCATCTAACTTATTAAATCAATATGTTTTATGATTTATATTAATATAAACTATAGGAAACAATGCCATAATATATTAAAACATTTCAAAACATCATATAACATCCAAAAACAAATCACTACATGCTGAAATATAAGATGCTACATTATACTATAATAAATGGTATTATAATATGATTTAGGTTTAGGGTTTAGGGTATTCAAATCTTTAATAGTCAAAGGATAATCTCTTGAAGACATTTTCTTTAGATAACATAATTACGTTAGAATTAGGTCATTATTTAGATTTACTCTTAATGACATCTTTATTCAAGGTTTAGGGTTAGTTTTAGTTTGGGTTTAGGTTTAGGGTTAGTTTAGTTTAGTTTAGGGTTTAGGGTTGTAGGTTTTAGGGTTTAGGTTTATGGTTTTAGGGTTTAGGGTTTAGGTTTAGGGTTCAGGGTTTTAGGGTTTAGGGTTTAGGGCTTAGGGTTTAGGGTTTAGGGTTTAGGGTTTAGGGTTAGGGTTTAGGGTTTAGGGTTTAGTGTTTATAATTTTGTGTGTTTAGGTTTTAGGGTTTTAGGTTTAGGTTTAGTTTAGTTTAGGGTTTAGGTTTTTTTAATAGAAAAAATTCATATTCAACATTTCTTCTTTTTGATTTCATCAACTAAGTAGCACCCAAAGTTTTCTAAGATAGAAGCGATGACATAGATAAAAAATGAGCACCCTTAAAGAAAATCAAAAATAAGTAGAACTATCTCTACTTGTAAAGACAATTCCATAAGTAGTAGTCAGTTGGTTGTTCTTGGTTTCTCCAATTCAAATCAACCACCCTTGCCTCCAGTAGGGATCTACCATCATATCCTAGATCTCTCCCTCCACCATCACAGTAGCCTCCATCACTCCTCTCACCTCCATAACCACCTTACTCAACACCACCTCCATATCCACCAGCACCTCCATATCCCCACCACCACGATAATCACCACCTCACCTTCACCTCAGCCACTAGGCAGCCTAGTTGATGGTGATGTTCCATCAAGGTTTTCCCATTCTTAGGGATTAGGGTTAGTTTAGGGTTTAGGGTTTAGTTTAGGTTTGGGGTTTAGGTTTAGGGTTTGGTTTTGGGGTTTAGGGTTTAGGGCTTAGGGTTTTGGGTTTAGAGTTTAAGGTTTTTGGGTTTAACATTTAGGGTTTAGGGTTTAGGGTTTAAGGTTTTAGGGTTTAGGGTTTAAACTTTAGGGTTTAGAGTTTAAGGTTTTAAGGTTTAGTGTTTAAGGTTTAGGGTTGTAGGTTTAGGGTTATAGGTTTAGGGTTTTGGGTTTAGGGTTAGTTTTAGGGTTTAGGGTTTAGGATTTAGGTTTAGGTTTATTTTTAGGTTTAGGTTTTACTTTAGGGTTTAGGTTATTTTATTTTTGTTTTATTTTATTTAGGTTATTTATTTTTAGTTTCTTTTTGGTTTTTATTTATTTTATTTTAGTTTATTTTTATTTTCTATTTATTTAATTTTAGGTTTAGGTTTAGGTTTTATTTTATTTTATTTTTTAGGTTTAGGTTATTTATTTATTTTATTTTAGGTTTCTTTAGTTTAGGTTTAGGTTTTAGTTTTTTTTAGGGTTTAGGGTTTAGGGTTAGTTTATTTAGGGTTTAGGGTTTAGGGTTTAGGGTTTAGGGTTTAGGGTTTGGGTTTAGGGTTTAGGGTTTAGGGTTTAGGGTTTAGGTTTTTAGTGTTTAGAGTTTAGGGTTTAGGGTTTATGGATTGTTTTTAGGGTTTAGGGTTTTAGTTTTAGGATTGAGTTTAAGTTAGTTTAGATTTAGGTTTAGTATTTTAAGGTTTAGGGTTTATATGTTTAAGTTTAGGAGTTTAGTTAGGTTTAGGTTTTAGGTTTTAGTTTAATGTTTAGGGTTTTTAGGTTTAGGTTTTGAGTTTAGTTTCAAGATTATAGTTTTAAGTTTTAGTTTAGGTTTAGGGTTTAGTTTATGGTTTTAAATTTAGTTTAAAGTTTAGAGTATAGTTGAAGTTTAAGTTTAGGTTTAGGTTTAGGGTGTAGGTTTAGGTTTAGGTTTAGGGTTTAGGGTTTTAGGTTTAGGGTTTAGGGTTTAGGGTTAGTTTTAGTGTTTAGGGTTAGGATTTAGGGTTTAGGATTTAGAGTTTAGGGTCTTTTTTTAAGAAAATTAAGTAAATGGGTAGGTTTTGGTTTATTTAGTTTATTTGAGTCTATTTCATTATGTATTTTTACTTAGGTTTATTTTTATTTTTATTTATTTTAGTTTACTTTTTAGGTTTAGGTTTATTTTTTTGTTAAGTTTTATTTTTTATTTTTTTTTGTTAAGGTTTTAGGGTTCATGGTTTAGGTTTTAGGTTTAGGGTTTAGGGTTTAAGGTTTAGGGTTCACAATTTAGGGTTTAAGATTTTTTTTAACAGAGAATAAATTCATATTCAACATTTCTTCTTTTCAATTTCATCAACCAAGTAGCACCCAAGTTTTTAGACAATAGATCAAAAATGAGCACCATAGCAAATCAAAACCCAGATAAGTAGAGCATTGTAACTTTAAAGACACCATTCCATAAGAGATCGGATTGGTCATTCTTCAATTTTGCCAATTCCCATCTGAATGACCATCGCTTCTCGAGTAGTGGGCTCCGCCATCATATCCCCAAACTCTCCCTCCGCCACCACCATGGTTGTAACCTCCATCGTTCCTCCTGCCTCCATAACTGCCTCGACCACCATCTCCATATCCACCCTAGATTCCCCACACATTGATAACCACCACCTCACTTTGCCTCCTTGCCGGATCTAGGCGAGCCTTAGGTGATGTTACTTTGTCAAGGTTCTGCCCATTCTTAGGGTTTAGGCATAGT
The DNA here is from genome assembly GCA_021442155.1 of Cymbidium sinense. Lineage (NCBI taxonomy): Eukaryota > Viridiplantae > Streptophyta > Magnoliopsida > Asparagales > Orchidaceae > Cymbidium > Cymbidium sinense. The sequence goes on along the minus strand of CM038214.1, from coordinate 101,521,786 downwards.
TTAGCTTAGGGTTTTGGGTTAGTTTAGGGTTTAGGGTTTAGGGTTTAGTTTGGGGTTTTGGTTTAGTTTACATTTATTTAATTTATTTTTCATTTATTTGAGTTTATTTTATTTTTTTATTTCAATTTATTTTTTATTTTTATTTAGTTAAATTTATTTATTTTAGGTTTATTTATTATAGTTTAGGTTTTTTATTTTAAGTTATTTTTGAGGTTTAGGTTTACTTTTTAGTTGACTTTTATTTTTATTTTATTTTTCAGGTTTAAGTTTTATTTTAATTTTAGGTTAAGGTTTAGGTTTTTATTTTATTTTTTTAGGTTTACATTTTAGGTTTATTTTGAGGTTTTATTTTTTGAATTTAGGTTTAGGTTTATTTTTAGTTTATTTTATTTTATTTAGTTTAGGTTTAGGTTTAGGTTAAGGTTTAGGTTTTATTTATTTTAGTTCAGTTTATTTTAGTTTAGGTTTAGGTTTTTATTTTTTTATTTTATTATTTTAGGTTAAGGTTTTTTTTTTGTTAAGGGTTTAGGTTTTATTATTTATTTATTTTTAGGTTTAGGTTTTTATTTAGTTTTTATTTTATTCTATTTTAGGTTTATTTTATTTTATTTTACATTTAGTTTTCATTTTATTCTTAGGTTTATTTTATTTTTCAATTTAGTTTAGGTTTTATTTATTTTCTTTTAGTTTATTTTAATTTTTTATTTTATTTTTTATGTTTATGTTTAGGTTTTAGTTTATGTTTTTATTTTATTTTATTTTGTTTATTTTATTTAGGTTTACATTTTTTGATTTATTTTATTATTAGTTTTTTTTAGTTTAGGTTTAAGTTTTTATGTTTTTAGTGTTTATGGTTTATGGTTTAGGGTTTAGGCTTTAGGGTTTAGGGTTTTAGGGTTTAGGGCTAGGGTTTAGGGTTTAGGGTTTAGGGTCTAGTGTTTAGGCTTTAGGATTTAGAGTTTTGAGGGGTTAGGGTTTAGGGTTAGGTTTAGGGTTTTTAGGGTTTAGGGTTTATGGTTTAGGGTTAGTTTAGGGTTAAGCATTAGGGTTTTAGGGTTTATGGTTTAGGGTTTAGGTTTAAGGTTAGGGTTAGGGTTTTAGGGTTTAGTTAGTAGGGTTTTAGGTTATGGGTTTAAGGTTTGGTTTAGGGTTGTTTAGGGTTTAGGGTTTAGGGTTTAGGGTTTGGGTTTAAGGTTTTTTTATTTATTTTTAAATTTAGTAAACTAGTAGGTTTAGGTTTATTTAGTTTATTTTTATTTATTTTTATTTATTTTATTTTTTTTTATTTAAGTTTATTTTTATTTTTATTTAGTTTAGATTATTTATTTTAGGTTTATTTATTTTAGTTTAGGTTTTTATTTTAGCATTTTTAATGTTTATATTTATATTTTAAGTTTAGTTTTATTTTATTTTATCTTTTTTTAGGTTTAGGTTTTATTTTTTAATTTTAGGTTTAGGTTTAGGTTTTTATTTTATTTTTTTAGGTTTTGGTTTTAGGTTTTTATTTTAGGTTTATTTTTATGTTTTATTTTTTAGTTTAGGTTTTGTTTATTTTTAGTTTACTTTATTTTATTTACTTTCGGGTTTAGGTTTAGTTTATTTTAGGTTTTAATAATTTTAGTTTCATTTATTTTAGTTTAGGTTTAGATTTAAGTTTATTTTGTTTATTTTAGGTTTAGGTTTTATTTTTTATTTATTTTTAGGTTTATTTTTTAGGTTTAGCATTTTATTTAGTTTTTATTTTATTTTATTTTAGGTTTATTTTATGTTCAATTTTTATTTTATTTAAGTTTATTATTTTTAGGTTTATTTTATTTTCTTAGTTTACTTTAGATTTTTATTTATTTTATTTTATTTTAGTTTATTTTTTTTATTTAGGGTTAGGTTTAGGTTTAGGTTTAGGTTCTAGTTTTTGTTTTTATTTTATTTTATTTTATTTAGGTTTAGGTTTATTTATTTATTGTATTTTTATGTTTTATTTAGTTTAGGTTTAGGTTTTTAGGTTTTTAGGGTTTGGGGTTTAGGGTTTCTGGCTTAGGGTTTAGGGTTTGGGGTTTAGTGTAGAGGGTTTGGGGTTTAGGCTTTATTGTTTAGGGTTATAGGTTTTAGGGTTTAAGGTTCAGGGTTTAGGATTTTGGGTTTAGGGTTTAGGATTTTGGGTTTAGGGTTTAAAGTTTTAGTGTATAGGGTTTAGAGTTTAGGGTTGTAGGATCAAGGTTTAGAGTTTAGCATTTAGGGTTAGGTTTTTTTATTTTAGGTTTATTTATTTTAGTTTAGGTTTTTTATTTTAATTTATTTTTTTGGTTTAGGTTTAGGTTTTGGTTTATTTTTTTTATTTTTTTTTAGGTTTAGGTTTTATTTTTATTTTTAGGTTTAGGTTTTTATTTTATTTTTTTAGGTTTTAGGTTCTATTTTTTAGTTTAGGTTTAGGTTTATTTTAGTTTTTTATTTTATTTAGTTTAGGTTTAGTTTATTTTATTTTAGTTTAGTTTTATTTTATTTATTTTATTTTTTTTTTTTGGGTTTAGGTTTTTTTTAGTTAATGGTTTAGGTTTTATTTTTATGTTTATTTTTTAGGTTTAGATTTTTATTTAGTCTTTATTTTAGGTTTATTTTAATTTAATTTAATTTTATTTTATTTAGCTTTTATTTTATTAATGTTTTATTCTTAGGTTTATTTTAGTTATTAGTTTAGTTTTGGTTATTATTTATTTTATTTTAGTTTATTTTTTTAGTTTATTTTATTTTATTTTAGGTTTAGGTTTAGGTTTAGGTTTAGTTTAGGTTTTGTTTTAATTTAATTTTATTTATCTTAGGTTTAGTTTTTTTTTTTATTTATTTAATTTTAGGTTTATTTAGTTTAGTTTAGGTTTTTAGGTTATTTCTTATTTTTTTATTTAGGTTTATTATTATTTTTTTATTTAGTTTAGTTTATTTATTTAGGTTTATTTATTTTAGTTAATCTTTTAGGTTTAGGTTTTGGTTTAGTTTTATTTTTTAGTTTAGTTTTATTTTTATTTTATTTTTTAGGTGTAGGTTTTATTTTTTATTTTTAGGTTTAGTTTAGGTTTTATTTTATTTTTTTAGTTTTAGGTTTAAATTTTTATTTTAGGTTTATTTTTAAGTATTATTTTTTAGTTTTGGTTTAGGTTTATTTTTAGTTTATTTAATTTTATTTAGTTTAGGGTTTAGGTTTAGTTTATTTTAGGTTTAGGTTTTATTTTTATTTAATTTAGGTTTAGGTTTTATATTTATTTATTTTAGTTTAGTTTAGTTTAGGTTTAGGTTTAGGTTATTTTATTTTTTTATTTTAGGTTTAGGTTTTCTTTTTAGGTTTATCTTTTAAGTTAAGGTTTTAAATTAGTTTTTATTTTATTTTATTTTCTATTTATTTTATTTTTTTTTACTTTTAGTTTTATTTTATTTAGGTTTTTTATTTTATGTTTATTTATTTTTTAGTTTAGTTAAGTTTTATTTATTTATTTTATTTTCTTTTTAATTTAGGTTTAGGTTTAGTTTTAGGTTTAGGTTTAGGTTTAGGTTTAGGTTTAGTTTTTTTTTTTATTTAATTTTATTTTTTTATGTTATTTCTTAGGTTTATTTATTTATTTTATTTTTTAGGTTTTATTTACTTTATGTTTAGTTTTAGGTTAGTTTGGGTTTTAGGGTTTAGGGTTTAGGGTTAGTTTGAGTTTTGGTTTAGGGTTTAGGGTTGTAGGTTTTAGAGTTTATGGTTTAGGGTTTAGGGTTTAGGGTTTAGGGTTTTAGGGTTTAGGGTTTAGAGTTGTTGGTTTAGGGTTTAGGGTTAGGGTTTTTTTTTAGGTTTACTTATTTTACTTTATTTTTTTAGGTTTAGGTTTAGTTTAGTTTTACTTTTTAGTTGAGTTTTATTTTATTTTATTTTTTAGGTTTAGGTCTTATTTTTTATTTTTAGGTTTAGGTTTAGGTTTTATTTTATTTTTTTTTAGGTTTGGTTTTAGGTTTTATTTTAGGTTTATTTTTTAGTTTATTTTAGTTTAGGTTTAGGTTTATTTTTAGTTTATTCTATTCTATTTAGTTTAGGTTTAGGCTTAGGTTTAGTTTATTTTAAGTTTAGGTTAGGTTTTATTTATTTTAGTTTTGTTTATTTTAGTCTTGGTTTAGGTTTATTTTATTTTAAGTTTATTTTATTTTTATTTTAGCTTAGTTTTTTTTTTTTTAGTTTAGGGTTTAGGTTTATTTTTATTTATTTTAGTTTATTTTTTTAGGTTTATTTTTTTAGGTTTAGGTTTTTATTTAATTTTTTATTATTTTATTTTAGTTTATTTTAATATTATTTTACATTTAGTTTTTTTATTTATTTTTTTATTCTTAGGTTTATTTTATTTTTTTTAGTTTAGTTTAGGTTATTATTTATTTTATTTTAGTTTATTTTTTATTTTTAATTTTATTTTATTTTAGGTTTTAGGTTTAGGTTTAGGTTTAGTTTAGGTTTTATTTTATTTTTTATTTATTTTTATTTAGGTTTAGGTTTAGCTACAACATATAATATTTATTTTGAACATAAAATCTAACTTTTAGACTACAAGGCCTTTTGGTACTACAACTAATTCCCACTTCAAATTTAACAAATTTCATCATCGATTTATTAAATCAATTTTTTATGATTTATATTAATATAGACTATAGGTACAATACCATATATAAAATATTTCAAAACATCTTATAACATCTAAACACATCACTACATGCTCAAATATATGATCTTTGATTATAATTTAATATATGGTATTATAATATGATTTAGGTTAGGGTTTAGGGTATTCAAATCTAATAATCAAGGAAAGTCTCTTAAGATATTTTCTTTAGCTACCATAACTATGTTAGATTAGGTCAATCTTTAGATCTACTAATGACATCTTTATTCAAGGTTTAGGGTTTAGTTTAGGGTTTAGAGTTTAGGGATAGTTTAGGGTTTAGGGTTTAGTATTAGTTTAGGGTTTAGGGTTTTAGGGTTTAGGGTTTAGGGTTTAGGGTTTAGTGTTTAGGGTTTAGGGTTTTTAGGGTTTATGGTTTAGGATTTAGGGTTTAGGGTTTATAGTTTACATTTTAGGTTTAGGGTTTAAGTTTTAGTTTAGGGTTTAGGGTTAAGGGTTTAAGTTTTTTAATAGAGAACAAATTGATTCAACATTTCTTCTTTTCAATTTCATCAACAAGTAGCAAAAGTTTTCTAAGACACTACATAGATCAAAATGAGCACCCATAGAGCAAATCATAACCTAAGATAAGTAGAACTCTAATGTAGACAAATCCATAAGCGTATCGAGATTGTTCTTTAGTTTCTCCGGTTCCATAGAACCAACCGCCTTTGTAGCGGGATCCACCATCATATCCCGATCTCTCCTTTGCCACCACCATGGATCTTAGTCACTCCTCTCACCTATAACCACTCCAACAACCACCTCCATATTCACAGCACCTCATCCCCCCACCATTTGATAACCATTGCCTTTTTTCACCTAGATCTAGGGTTTTGAGGTGATGTTCTATCAGGTTTTCCCATTCTTAGGCTCTGGTTTTTTAATTTAGTGTTTAGGGTTTGGTTTTAGGGTTTAGGGTTTTAGGGTTTTAGGTTTAGGGTTATAGGGCTTAGAGTTTAGGGTTTAGGTTTAGGGTTTAGGGTTTAGTTTAGGGTTTTAGGATTTAGGGTTTAGGGTTGTAGGTTTAGGGTTTAGGGTTGGTTTTAAGGTTCAGGAATTAAAATTTATGATTTATGATTTAGGGTTTAGGTTTTTTTAAAAAAATTAAGTAAACTAGTAGGTTTAGGTTTATTTAATTTATTTTTTATTTATTTGAGTTTATTTTATTTTTATTTTTAATTAGGTTTATTTTTTTATTTTTTTTATTTTAGTTTATTTATTTAAGTTTTTTTAATTTAGTTTAGGTTTTTTTATTTTTTATTTATTTTTAGGTTTGGCTTTATTTTTTAGTTGATTTTTATTTTTATTTTATCTTTTTGGGTTTAGGTTTTTTTTTTAGGAATAGGTTTAGGTTTTATTTTATTATTTTAGGTTTAAGTTTTAGGTTTTTATTTTAGGTTTATTTTTTGGATTTTTTTGGTTTAGGTTTAGGTTTATTTTAGTTTATTTATTCTACTTTAGTTTAGGGTTTAGGTTTAGTTTATTTTAGGTTTAGGTTTAGGTTTTAATTATTTTAGTTTAGTTTATTTTAGTTTAGGTTTATGTTTATTTTATATTGTTTATTTTAGGTTTAGGGTTTTTTTTAGTTTAGGGTTTAGGTTTTAATTTTTATTAATTTTTAGGTTTATTTTTTAGGTTTAGGTTTTTATTTAGTTTTTATTTTATTTAGGATTTTGTGCCACCATCCTTCAAGATCTTTGATGGTGTGGGAACCATGATACATTGCACACTTTAGAAGTTGTTGCACACAGTGGTATGCACTCCTCTTGCCTTTTCATTACCGGTCACGCGGTGTTGCATTTGATTGATCTAGCCTAATGATTGTGAAGACTTTCTTTGAGTTGAGCATCTTCATCAAGAGGTTTGTTGGCACTAGAGATGTGAGACCTCATTAGAAACAAAACTCAATGAGTCCCTTGTTGATTACATTCTTAGGTGGCGCAACTTGAGCATAAAATATGAACCATAGCTATACAAATAGCATGCCATTGTGATTCTTCTCAAGAATATCTATGGCCCGATTGCCTTCATGCTTAAGGGCTTTACCATCAAAACATTCGATAAATTAATCAACAAGGCTAGCCTATAAGAGGAAGCCAAACAGTTGCCTTTTCCAATCATCATCTAGGCCCAAATGAGGTGTTTGAGAAGAAGCCGGGGGTTGTCGGTGAGGGAAGCGGCGACGAGTTCAACATGTGAGACTACGAGCTCAACAGCCTCTTTTGCCACCTCATTTTGCACCACCTCGGTAACATAGCCCTGCCACATGACCATTTCCACCACCTCGTGACCCGGCAGTATTCATATCCATCACCGGTAGCTACTTTCCACCTACTATTTCCAATAGATTGAATAAACCATATTCATTCAAGGGAGGTAGTTAGGAAAATCTTTTAAAATCTCTTAAAGAAACTGACTTTCTATTATGAGCCTAAGAGTAGAAGGAAATGAGCAAGAGTGATGATCCTAGCTACTACCTGCATGTTAGGCCATTTCTTAGAGGATTGTATCACTTTTAAGGACTAGCTTGAGTGCAGATACAAGTTGGGAGCCAAGTTATCCCTAAGGAATACTTATTAGCACAACCATCCAATTATGTTAGAGTAATCCTTTGGGATACTGCGGTCCTCTTAAGACCAAGAAGGATAGGATATCTCCACATCCCAAACCTCTAAAGATCATTTCTAAGATCAAGCCTTCCTTGCATGCCGAAATAGCTCAAACCTCCAACACTAAGGAAGGTTTGCTAGTTGCAAAGGACAATTCAGGGAGGGTGACAATAAGATGCTCACCATACTTGGGATAGTCCGGTAGCTCCGTCGAGTCAGTACTCCCTCCAGTTCTACCACCTCTTCTACTAGCTCCTCTTATACCGGCATGAATGTTGTATCTATGGATAAGAGCACTAAATACCTTACTCCACTTACTTTACTTGATTTCTATCATGTACCTCCACCCAAAAATAAATTAAAGAAGAAAGTTAATTCTACTTATATATTATCTACATCTGATGCTCTTAATTTTATTATTATTGAAAGCTCTCTCAGTCTAAATAAAAATAATAACTCTAGTAGTTTTGATCCTTTCCTTTCTAATTGAGTCGACTATCCTTCTTTGAATCAATTAGGTTCACCTCTTGAGACTTGGAGTCAAGACTCGAGGATCCCATAGGAGAAGCTGTAGGTATGCCCGATGAGAAGGCAGAACTGTCCATAAGCTCATCATTCCAAGAAGTCACGGAAGTCAATCTATGCAGGGCCAAAGTTCTACCTCTTAAGGTAGCACTTTTGGATAAGGGTAAGCAAGTCATTAGTGCTAGTTAGCACATAATCCCTCCATAGGATGATGCACCCATGGATATGCTTATGGAGGACCAAGCCAGAGTTGATTGCAATGTCCTAGCTCACCTTAGAAAGTTTCCAACCAAGTTAAGCATATGTATGATGATATCTTATCCAAAAGAGAGGGAATCTCTAATCAAGGCCTTACTTGATCTAGAGAGATGCTTAGCTCAACTGACCACTACTAAAGAGGAGAAATTCCACTCAAAGGACATCTTAAGAGTTACATTTAGCGATGAAGACTTACTCCTAGGGATGACCGGGCACAACTATCTCTTTACATTGTAGTGGATGTTGGAAAATATAGGCTATCTAGAGTTCTAGTTGACCCAGGTATATCAATCAACATTATGAGTCTAAGAACCCTTTCCTACTTGAGGATCGACATCTCCAAACTCCAAAAAGAAAGGATGATGTTGAGATGATTCAATGAACAAGGTAAGAGGGCCTTATGGTGTTTATTTTGGTGGGGGGGGTACTTTTGAGGTGATAAACATTGAGGTATGATTTAATATCTGAAGATAGAGGCATCACCTTTCCTAATCATGTAATAAAGACTCTAAGGCATGATGGGTCTTGAATGCACCGAGAGATTTTTCCCTACTTTATGGATGAATAAAGTAGGATTTATAATAAACAGGTTCTTAAATTCCCATGGAGAAAGCCTCCATAGTTAATTACATCTTAGAAATTAAATTTCTAAGACTACTCGATTAAAGTAGACAATATCATCTCCAAAGATTTCAAGGTTAGACTATCAAAGGATTAGTTGTATTTGGAAAATTAATTGGGAAAGTTCAAGAGAAGACTTATTTTTGGAATTAAAATGAAATAAGTAGGAAATGCTCATGATACTAGGAAGCCTAGTGAGCATTCCAATTTATCTTATGGTTGGGCTTTATAATTTTGAAGTTGAGGAGATTTATATGTTTTGAGTTGAAATTTAATTAGATTTAGGGCTTATAATCCACACAAGATTGTGGGGATGCCTAGAGGTGAGGATTTATGCTGTAAGGAAATACTACCTCATTATAAATCTAGAGCTTTAGTATGACCTAAAACCGACTTAAATCTAAGTGACAGGTGGACATAAGGGTTTACCTCCACAAGAGAGAATAAATTGTCCGACTTCTAGACTTATAATTGCTTAGAGTGGCCACCAGCTAACTCCTACAATTTTAAAATGAAGTGGTCTTATGAATTGCAAGATAGCTAGGGTAGTTATTTAATTAGAAATAGACTAAAGTCCTAAACACACTCCCTAAGAGACTAGAGCATCAGTGTTATGAGCATATGAGCTAATCTATAGATGCAAAATTATTTCAAATTTTATTTCATTTTATAAACATCATTTTGATAGAGGCTTTAGGATTTCTTATGCCTAAATGCATGATGAAATAGGTTATGGGTCAAATCAGCTAGAAGGTGTTCTCCACCATAATGGATGCCCTCACAAGTCAAGCATTATTTTAACGTGCAAGGATGGAGATCTTCATGTTTAAAAGAGAAAGAATATGCATGCATGATGTGAAACATACAACAATATAGCTAAGGGGTTGCTAAATCTTTTAATTACCTTATTTATGTCTTAGGCTATATGATGAGGATATGAGTTGTTTAAAATTTAGTTATGAGTGATTAGTTTGGTAAAAAAGTTATTTTTATCCTAAGAGCCTAATCGTATCCAAGCCACACATTAAAGCATCAATCATTTAAGAAACTATGAAAAGCATATAATGCATAATGTAAACATAACATCAAACAATTATATAAACTATCATAAAAGAATAAAAGGAGTTCGATTGTACCATACAACCCGATGAGAGAAAAGATGGGTAGTCGAGCTCTACCCTTATACAACCTAGAATATGAAAGAATAATTATAATTGTATTAAATTGTGGGGTCTTCTTTCTTTACATCTCCATTTTTAATTTGGTTCCTTCTTTGATATGGATGGTGCTTATTTTAATGGCATCACAGGGAACCCTAGGACAATACCTTTTGGCCAGTGCTCATCCTAATCCCCCATAACACTAATCCTAATTCCTATTGCAAAAATTATATTTATGTGGGAAAAGTAAATCTAACTACACACATGCAAAATAGAGGTTAGCTAAATATACATATAATCCCAAGAAGTTGTATTTATAATTTATACTTAGCATAACACCTACATGGGTAACTAAGCCCACCTATCTAACTTGGATCATGCTTAAAGATTTAAGCAACCTAAAAGAGCATTCACATTAATTTTTATGCATAAGCATAATCCCCCAGAAAACATAATTAGGCTAATATTGGCCTATCATCTAGTCTATGAAGCATACACCCTAATATCAATCTAAAATAATACATCATAAAACAAAGCATACATCACATCATACATCTAACTTAGAGCTAGAAGTGGTGACTTAATTATAATGTATATATATTAGGCTTATGTGTAAGTCTTGTTAGGCATTAATTGTATTTTCTAAGTGTAGAAAGATTCAATTTAACATCAAAGATTGATTTCACTTGAAGTAGTTTATTTGAGAATTTTAATTTGTGTTTTCTTTTGTTTCATCTAATTACACTTAGCAACTAAGTTTTATAAAGAGAGGAAAAGAAGATTGCCCTCTTTCATCCCAACCTTAAGTCACATTCAAAAGTTTATTAATTTGATTTAGTTCTCTTTAGTGAACGGCTTATTAAATTATTTATTTAATCCTAAGTATAGGTTTACTTTAAATAATCCCATTAAAAATGAAAGACATGTTAAGATTAATTTAATTGAATTACTACCACATGACATATATTAAATCATTCCTTTCCATCACATGTAACATGCATATGATTTAATACTAAGTGTATCTATACATGCAACATATTTTAGCACTTAAATGATGAATGTATATGTATGTTTAGAATTTATATTTTATTTGATTGAATTATTTAAACATATTATCTTAAAACTTAATCCAAATTCTTATGCAAAAGGACATAAGAATGAAATTAAATAGGCATGTGTGTTGTTAAACCGAGGATGTGGGGTAATCAAATGACCTCCTTGGAGATAGCTAAATTCGTATTCTCGGGATGGCAAGACTATATACCCATTTGCATTCAAACATATGTAAATTCATATACATGAACATAAGTAAGCTCCAAATCATATGGATAATTAATTCAACCACATAGTCAATTATGAATGCATGCAATTTTAATGTAAAATGAGACTTTCATTAACTAATCACATATACATATACATGTACAAAGATATAGGCAAGTACATGTTGTTGTTAAAGAAATCCTTGAAATTTAATTAAACCTCATATTCTGGATGTCCAACTATAAACTTGCTTTTATTGGACACACATGGATGTATACATAAATGAGGAAAGAAAACCATGCATAGATTGTATTTTTATTTATTGAATCATTTATATATATGAATTAAAGTTCTATCCAAATTCTATTGTTGAAATACATAAGAACGAAATCAAATCGGTACATGCCATTGTTAAACTAAGAAAGTGAGATAATCAAATGACCTCCTTGGGGCTAGCTAAAGTCTCGTGTTCCCAAGATGTGCAGACTATATACCCATTACCATTCAATCTTATATAATTCAACACATAAATAGAGGAAAGATTATACACTTAAGCTATAAGCACATGCCTTTCTTATGTATTTATGTAGCATCATAACACATTATTGACTTATAAGCTTTTGAAAAATACATTTGGGTTTAATAGTGATAATAGTCACACATATATTAAATTAAATCAACACATGCAAACTTACATTTAGGTAATCCATTTTATTTTATTTGATTTTGAAAAGATTGATGCATGAATTTAAATGACATACCAAATTTAACATGATTGGAAAGAGGACAATCAAATATGAGCATGTGATTCATTCAACCAAACTAGTTCTTAAGGAAAATCAAATCAAATAAGATTATTTCAAGCAAACCAAAGCTTCTTTATTAATTAAGTTTTGGATTTGATTTGATTTAAAGAGGAGAAGAGAGATCATCACTTGTTGATTTAAACCCATTCCAACATTAGTGATTTCATTTAATTTAAGGAAATGTAATTAAGTTGATTTTATTGGTTAATTAAGTTGAACCCTTAATTAGATGAATTAATTACCCTTACCTATGTCACCTTAAAGTAATTAACTAAATAATTATGAGCTAACATGATATGCATGGAAAATCAACTTGCAATGATCCTAGGAAATAAAAGGGCAATGCATGTGATTAATAATTAACTAGATTAAGGGACTTAATTAATTACTCTTATGGTTTTCCCACATGTTAACCATAATTTCATTAAATTCCTTTAGGTTATTAAACACCTAAAGATCTACCCCATGATTTAATTAATTAAGGTTGATGTGATTATGATTTCAATTTGATTAAGTGACTACTTAGTTAAATCTTAATTAATTTATTTTAAAAAAAGGGTGAAATGAACTTTGGGAAAGGGTTCTCAACCCTATCTCTTATTTCACTTACTATTGAACAATGATTAATAAACTTAATTAACCAATTTGTTATTGTTCATGGGATTAATTAATCATTAATTAACTTAAAGAGTAGTTAAGGTTTAATTAGTCAATTTTATTTAAGTGAGTAATAAATCCAAGAAAATCATGGGAGGTAGAGGTTATCTCATTAAATTGATCAACAAAATTTGGGATTAATTGCTCAAGTAATTAAGGAGTAATTAAGCTAATTAATTTTATAATTAAACCTTAATTACTATTAAAATTTGTTAAGATCATTTTAATTAATTCTCCTTTGAATACCTTTAAAATTAGTATTTATTTGCATTTGTTTATTTTCTATGATTTTTTTATGATTTTAGAAGTTCTAGGCATTAAAATGATTAATTAAGCTAATTAATGCCTAATCTTATTGGCCATGTGGCATGACACGATCGGTGCTTTTAAAACTTATCGACTTAGAGCCTATGTGGCTGGTGGATGCACTTTTTTATTTGCCATCTATCTAAGATTGAATGATTAATTCAACTTAATAGGATTAAATGAGATTGATATCGGATCTAATCAAGACTATCCATTCGATCATGAGGATGGTGCGTGATCTAACATCACATGAGTGAGGAGAATGAGTCCATCCACCATTGCTCACTTGATCCAAGCTTACCAAGCTTGGATCAACTCAAAGGATCCCACCTTCACAACATCGATGGATCCAATGGTCAAGATCACATTTGGTGGCTCGAATGATTGAGGAAGCTTCATGTAGTGGAGATGAAGCCGTGGCGACAATAGGATCAATTCTTCAACATTCTCTAGGAAGGTGATGAACCGATGATTTGAAGCTCAAATTTGATCGAAGTCCCACCTCCGGTGCTCAGAAGCTTGGGAGATGATTTGTTGTGGCTCTACGAGGCCTAGGGAAGGTGCGTGCAAAGTTAATTTGAGTTTGATGGAGAAATGTGGAAGTTAGGTTGAAAATGGGAGTGTCTTATTTTGAGATGGACGAGAATAGCATTTTTTTGATTGAGGAATGAGGTTGGGAGCTTAGGGAATGGCTATAGCAACTCATCTTGGGTGGCTAGGGCTCTAAGGAATGATTTTTGTGTGTGCTTGAGTGGAAACAAGGGGCTGTATACCCCCCTCAATCTTGATCAGATGATGGGGTCAGGTTTGGTTTCTAGTGGCCATCTGGGCATCTCAAGGAGTCATGGGTGGTAGGGAAGAGGTGAGTTGGCTTGACTTGGTTGTTGAAGGTGTGGAGGTGGCTACAAGAGGAATCATGGGTGTATGTGTTTCAAATGCTCAATGGGGAGGATGAGGTGATTTCACCTCCCATGGGTCATGGTGACCCAACCACCCATTGGTTGATTGTCTAGGTGCCTAGGTGGACCATTGGGAGAGTACCAAGTGGCCAAGGAATGGAAATGACCACTTAAATGGGTGATTTGTCTCATATGATGATTTGACCCAAGGGTAGAATGATCATTTGACATTGGATTTGATTTGTGCATTTGAAATGAGCCAAAAGTGGGTTAGCCCAAATTTTAGTCAATTGGAGTCGATTTGGTTAGTTTGGCTCAATTTGACTCATTTAGGTCAAATTGGGTTAGGTTGAAGTGATTGATCAAATTAGGTCAAACTAAGTGTTGGAAAGTTCATATGGTCATTTGGGATGTTTTATTTTAATTGGTTAGGTTTAGTTTGGCTTAGATTTGATTTTGGCTCATTTGATTTCATTTGGGTCAAATGGGTTAAGTAGACCAATTTGACCAAATTGGCCAAAGCTTCATGTTGGTTTGGGTTTAGTTATCAATTGAAGATGATTGTAGGCTTTGGCTTCAATTAATTTGGATTTGGTTTTGATTTAGGCTAACTTGAACCTTTAGGTCAATTTGGGCTAAGAAGGTCAATTGGGTTCAATTGGGTCCAATCATGGCTTTGGTCAAGTTCAATAATCAATTTGGAATGAACTTAAGCCATTAGTTACAATCAATTTGATTTATATTTTGATTTGACCAAATTTGGTCTTTTAGGTTAATTTGGGTCAACTTGGGTCAAGAGGGCCAATTGGGTTTGGTTTGACTCAATTGAAGGTCAAGTCATATACAACTATTGATTTTGATTTGGTATGAATCATTGGTTTCAAGGGATTTGGCTTAGGTTGAAATTTGGCTAGTTTGGGTTCATATGGGTTAAGGGGTTGACTTGGTCAAATGACCAAGTTGCCTTGGTTTGACCCAATTTGGGACAATTGATCAACCTAGGGTGATCAACAATCATGATGGGAGGTTTTGATCAGCTTGGTTCAATCCAATTTGGGTAGGATTAGAACTTGGCTCAAATAGGTCAAATTGGCCACTTTGGGTCAAGTGGACCAATTGGGTTTAGTTGGCTTAATTATGGGTTGAGTTTTATTTAGTTGAGTTTTATATGGATTTGAGATTGATATATAAATTCAATTGCAATTAACTGGGTTCAAATGGGTTTTGGTTAATTTGAACATTTCAAGTCAAAAGGGTTGGGTTTGACTTGGGTTGATTTTGGTTTGGCTTGATGATTGTAGATTTCATTTATATTTATGAATATGATTGAAGGTATGATTGATTCATGAAAAAATCAATTGAATTTGGGTTTTGGAATGAAGAATTAGCTAAGTCCATGGAGTTGGGTCATGTGGCTTAGGTTTGGAGGTTTGATTTAGTTTTGATTACTTAAATGTATATTTCATTTAAATTTGTGAAGATGATTGAAAATATGATTGATTAGTGAGAAAATCAATTGAGTTTGACTTGATTTGGATTAAGATTTAGCTAAGTCCATGGGATAGGTCATATGGCTTAGGAAGGGTTTTGATTTAATTTGATTTAGTTTCCTTCAGTTTTGATCATTTGAATGTAAATTTGATTTATATTTAGGAAGATGATTGAAGATATAAATTGATTATGAGAAAATCAATTGATTTTGGATTGATTTGGATTAAGATTTGGCTAAGTCCATGGGATAGGTCTTATGGCTTAGGAAGGGTTTCAAGTTTGAATTTGATCATGGGCTTCAATCATTTAGTTTTGGAATTTGGGCTTGGATTTGGATTTTTTGATGTTTGAATTGAACTTGAGGTTTGGCTTGAGAAGGTGAACATGGATTGGATTTTGGTTGTAGGGTAGGTTGATTATCCTAATCCTTAAAGCATAACTTGATCATATGGTTAACCCTTCTAAGTCTTTAGGCTTAGATTAAGTGTTTACCTAATTGTTAGAAGTGTCTTATGACTAAGAAAGTCTTAGTGTCTAGAAGACTCCTAAGTCTAAGAAGGGAAGATTGAATCTGCACTCCAAAAGTGAGGTCAACAGGCCTTAGGCTCCATAGTGTTGCCTTTGGAGATAGATGATTGGAAGACCGAAGCCAAGTTTCACATTATAGACTTGGATACAAATTTCAACGCTTTGCTTGGGAGACCATGAATACATGAGAACAATAGTTCCATCCTCTCTACATCAGTGTATGAAGTTTGTGAGAGGTGGGATCATATTGTGTCAAAGGAGATCTCAAGCCATTTATTTGAGGTCCATATGAGGATGCGACTACTCTCTCAAAATCAACAAGTCTACTCTTATGAACTTGGTCCAAAGTTTAAAATAAAAGAAAAAAAAAGAAAAGAAAATGAAAGAAAAGAAAAAGAAAAGAAAAAAAGAAAAAAAAAGAAAATAAAAAGAAATAAAAGAAATGAAAAGAAAATAGAGTGGAAATAGACTTGGAGGAAGTGGAGCGACATTAGATTCAACCCGTTCATTACTCCATTTGAACATATGGGTAGGATGATTGACCTCCACCGAGGCGTGGAAGAGGGTAGTTCACTGAGCGGTCCCATGGGTGGAAAACCTCTTTATTGGCCACCCAATAGAAGATAAGTCTTATATGGTTAGCACATCATCCAACTCTTCTCAGTAGTAGATTCCCTTGGAGGTGACACTTGAGCCAGATAGTGATGAAGACCGGGCTCCAAAGCAAAGCATAAGTGTATCCAAATATAAATGTGAAATAGTTAGGCATCAGTTGGGAACCTTAGCTCTAACCCTACTTTCCTCTCAAAAAGCTAAGGGTTTGGTACTTAAGGAATCCCCTAAGTCATCCATAGGTGTGAAGACTTAGAGGTTCTTTCTGGGAGCATCATCCTCAAGTCAAGAAGTTGATGTAGAACTTGAGGATGATTCATATAAATATATAATAGAATTACCTTTCGATTGGTACTTGCCATGTGTTCATAATTTAGCAAAGAAAGGGTTAACCCACATACTTGGTCAAAGTCAAATTCGGACTATTTTGAAAGAATATGGAAGAACAAATAAAATAGCTCTCAATCAAGATCGAGACTAGGATTGATAGTGGGTCTCGATGATGATGATTAATCTTAGTCATCACCAATCATTTGGAATCGATAGGTTCTTTTCAAATTACATTAACTCATATGAGGGAGCTCTTGATTTTATATGATTTTGAAGTCAAAGATGCACCACCAATGTTTGAAGAAGAGATCAAGTCAACCATTGATGAGCTCTAATAAATCAAGTTAGGAAATAAAGAAGATCAATGCCCAACATACATCAGTTCTCTATTGAATGAAATTGAAACCAATTACTTAGTAGCTATTAATTGAGTTTATGGACTACTTTGCATTGAGTTATAAAGAGATGTTTGGATTGGCTCCTGATGTAACAGTCCAAAAACTAGTAAAAGAGCTTACTGCTAACCCTATCAAGCAAGCTCCTAGATGCATGCGATTAGACATAGAACAACAGATCATTTATGAAGTCAAGAAACTAATCGATGCTGGCTTCATCTAGGAAGAAAAATACCTACCTGGCTAGCCAGGGTCATCCTAGTTAAGAAAAAGAATGGCCAAATTCACATATGTGTCAATTTTATGGATTTAAATAAGGCATGTCCAAAAGATGAATTTTCACTACCAATCCAGTTGATGGTGGACATTGCCTCATCAAATGTAGTCTTCTCTTTCATGGATGGCTCATCTAGATATAACCAAATAAAGATAGCCCCTGAAGATGAAAGAAACACTACTTTCAGAACCCCGATCAAAATCTATTGCTATAAGGTGATGCCTTTCAGCCTTAAAAATGTGCTACATACCAGTGGACTATGACTCGAATCTTTGAAGAACTCATTCATCATCAAGTCGAGTGCTATGTCGATGATCTCATGGTCAAAAGAAGAAAAGGAAGACCATCTCTTTGACTTGAGTAGTTTTGAATAGTAAAGATAATTTAACCTCAAAATGAAACCCTAAATATGCATTGAGTAGCTTTAGGAAAATTCTTTGGGTTTATTGTCTGACACCGAGGAATCAAATCATCGGAAGATCGGATATTAGAAATGCCACCCCATAAAAGTTTAACTCAGCTTAGATCATTCCAAGGGTGGTTGGCGTATCTAAGATGCTTTATATCCAACTTATTAGAAAGATGTCAGCCATTGGTAACACTTGTCGAAAAGGATGCCCAGTTCAAGTGGGATGATAAGTATGAGGATGCCTTTAAAGACATCAAACATTACCTGATGACATGTCGTTGATTAGTAGCCCTTATCCCGGGTAAGCAGCTCATACTTTACACTACTGTGTTACATGACTCCCTTGGTGCTTTGTTTCCCCAAGGTAATGACGAAGGGAAGGAAAACACACTCTACTACCTCAACCATCATTTAATCCCTGATGAGGCTAATTATCCACCCATTGAGAAGCAATGCCTAGCTTTAATCTTTGCATCCCAAAAGCTACAGCACTACGTGCTTCCTCATAAGGTAAACTTAATCTCTAGGATCAATCCACTATAGTATCTCATGAAATGGCCGATGTTATCCTGATGATTGGCATGACGGTCCATGATCCTCTCATAGTTTGACATTACATTCGTACCCCTCCGTACGATGAAATGACAAGCGCTTGTTGATTTCTTAGCAGCACACCCACTTCCTACTGACTCTCCACTTAGTGATGATCTCTACAATGAACAAATCATGAACTTAAGGGATGCTAGTATTCATCATTAGGAGATATACTTTGATAGTGCGACTTCTCTATAGAGGAAAAACCATTATCTCTATTTCAAGAAAGGTAGGGTAGAATAATTTTCTTAACTTGGGACCATGATGTGATGGGATTCTCATACCATCGTCCAATTCTTTCACCAACATGAAGCTAAATATGCTCTCATTACTACTCTAAGCATCCAGAACATCAACATCTTTAGAGATTCTCAACTAATTATCAACCAAATCACTTGGTCTTATAAGGTTATAAAGCCTAAGCTCCATCACTACCACAAATACACCATTGAGTTATTGGCCCAAATTCCAAAGGTTACTTTTATAAGATTCCTCAAGGAGAGAACATCATAGCGTATGCTTTAGCCAAGCTTGCCAGGGAGTTAGCATGTCCGGAGGATGAGTCCATATCAATAAAGGTCCAAAATTGACAAGTCTTATCTCTTATTGATATTGAACTCATCAAAAAGTACTCTCCTGAAGGAGAGGTTTCCATTGCCAAGAAGGACGAGTTAGATTGGAGGCAACCATTCATGGATTACCAAAATAATGGCAAACTACCTCAAGAGAAGTCTCAAGCCCATTAGATGAAATAGAGAGCACTTTCCTATGCTCTTGTGGATGGTGTCTTGTTTCGGTGATCTTTCGATCATATGTGGTTATGTTGTTTAGACAAGCATGAAGCCCATAAGATCGTGATCGACGTACACTCATGATTATGTGGAGCCAACCAATCAGGTTCAAAGATGAAAGCTATGATCAAGAGACTAGGATACTACTGATCGTTGATGATCAAAGATTGCATGGATACGGCTAGGCGATGCCATTAATGTCAAATATACGGTGTGGTCCTACACCAACCACCCAACATTCTACATCCTACATTGGCTCATGGACATTTGAGTGTTGAGGTACTGACATAGTGGGTCTAATTGATCCTCCTTCTTCCAAGGGTCATTGGTTCATCTTAGTTACTAGACTACTTTTCAAATGGGGAAGGAGATTTCACTTAGAGAGGTGACAATGCTCCATTTTGGGAACCATATCATATATAGGTTAGTGCCTTGGAATTATATCTTATAATGGTACTGCATTCAAGAGCATCGAGATCAATAATTTTGCCAGAGACACAACATAGATTGGAGATATTCTACCATCAACTACCCAAATGAAAACTGCTTAGCAAAAGCCTTCAATAAAATGATCATCCAAATTCTAAAGAAGACACTCGACAATAACAAGCGATAGTGGCATGATCAGTTAGTTGAAGCATTATGGGCCTATCGCACCACATATAGAACTCCAACTCAGTCTACTCTTTTCTCCTTAGTGTATGGGTCCAAATCCATTCTACCATTAGAAGTCCAACTCTCATCACTAAGGATAGCTATGGATAGCAAGATCACAATAAAGCAAAATGCGAAGTTGGTTAGAAGAGCTAGAAGGTTTGGAGGAGAGATGCTTGCGGACATGCTAAAACCTCGAGTGGTATGAAGCTAAAAGGCTTCAAGCTCATAATAAGTTGGTCCGTCCTAGATCTTTTCAAGTAGGAGTGCTTATTTTAGTTCTAGGGAGATTGATTATTGCCCATCATAATATGGGAGGCAAATTTGTACCCACTTGGAAGAGAAGGTCAACCAAAGAGGATCTTATCAGCTTATTAATCACAAGGGGGAGTGCCCAATGCTTTCAATCAATGGGCTCTACCTAAAGAAATATTATAAATCATGTTTGAAAATAATTATTAGAAGAAAAAAATTCCATTTTGAATTCAATCTCTTCCATGTTGAAAGTATTTTTGTTTGTGAATCTGCCACACTGTGTTTAGGGTAGGTGTAAGGAACCCGAGCAACATCCTATCCTTCATCGACACAACACAAACACAAACTGCACAAACATATAAAATAAACACATCCTTTGTCTCAGGCTACTATGAGTTGAGATAACGCCCCTAGTGGCACTCACACAGTAGTTGCTCTAAGTCTGGCTAACGTGTTACCCTGCTAGTGTGTCACCTCAATGGTCTTCTTACTTTAGAGGATGTAAGTCTGCTATGCTTTCCTTCTTTCTTAACACCGATGAGCCTTGTTAGTTTGGTAGGCCTTACTGCATGGCCGGTAAGCTACCTCATGTTGGCTTCATTTAAGAGGATGTGAGTGTACTATGCTTTCTTCTTGGATTAGCCTTCATGCACTGACTAGGTTGAGTATATTTGAGGTTTAGCATAAGTCTCCTAGCGGATCTTTCCCTCCCAATTACTTCAAGTCTGATTCTAGTCCTTCTTCAGGGCTCCCCGCTTAGTAGTCACTCTAGGTCAGATAGCATCTGTCCTGCCGATGACAGACTATCCCGATGATCAGTTCCTCTTAGAAAGTTGTAAGCCAACATGTTTTTTTTCCAGATTGATCATTGGACACCAACGGGCACCTTGTGTTGGTTGGTTCTCACTATGCTGATGGATACACCACTCATGCTGATGGATACACCTTAGGTTGGTTGGTTCTCACACCCTAGGATACACCACTAATTGTAGATGTAAGCCTGCTATGTTTTCTCCTTGAGTTGGCCACCGTACACATATAAGCTTTCTTTTCTAGGGCTCAAGATAATGCCCCTAGCAGCACCTCCCCTGTGAGCACTATATTGGGATCACATCATTTGGACCCCATTTAGACACTACCCGGGTTACTATTAGATTCAATAACACCCCTTTCCTAATAACCACCCATATGGTTGGAGAATTCATCTTATGGATGTGCAGATTCTCCCTTGGTCCAGTAAATCTAAGATAGGCCAAGGTCGACATAGCCCCTTCTTAGTGTGGTCCCTCGCACACCAATAGGGTCCACGCAAACATATAAACAAAATATATATTCACTTATGGATTAGGAGGGCACCCTAGTGGTACCTTTTCCAAACAAGCATCTTATCTTTTAGAGTGGCGGCAAAACTCCTATAGGAATCACCTACTCTTGAATTGATATAAGTACCTAGCGACATTCACTCAGTAGTCATCCTTAAGTCAGGTTCAATTTGTTGTGCTACCAACAGGTAACCCCAACGATTGTTCCCTACTTCAAAAAATGTAAGTCTACTATGTCTTCTTCCTAGCATACCCTCCAAAAGCAACCCTCGTTTTGGCTCTACCCCCATGACTAGTATACTATCTTTTTGGATTTATAAATCTAAGATAGGACAAGTCCAATATAGCCCCTTCTCAGTGGGTCCATCACACACCGACATGGTCCATAAATAAAATCTATCAAATTTGACCAACCTCACATCCCCAGCAAATATGCCCTTTCCAAATCAAACTAAACCAAATAAACTAGATCTAACAATCAAAGAGAAGGCAGAGGCGGCGGTTATCATAGTGGTGGTGGGGGATCTGGATATGCTGGTGGATATAAAGGTGGTGGTCGGAGTAGTCGTGGTTCTCGAGATGGGAGGAGTGGTAGAGGTTATAATCGTGATGGTGGCAGAGGGAGAGATTGAGGGTATGATGGTGGATCTCGCTACTTGAGAAGCCGGGGTAGAGACAGTTCTAGTTATCTAGAGTTATTAATTTTACTTTATGCATGCTCATTTTGGATCTATGTTGTCGCTTTTGTCTTAAAAAACTTGGTGGGTTACTTAGTTGATGAAATCGAAAAGAAGAATTTGTTATCTATTAAGAAAAAAAACTAAAAACCCTAAACCCTAAAATAAAACTTAAACCCTAAACCAAAAACCAAAACCCTAAACCTTAAACACTAAAAATAAATAAAAAATAAAAAAATCCCTAGCCCTAAACCCTAAACCCTAAACACTAAAACCCTAAACTCTAAACCCTAAATCCTAAACCATTAACCCTAAACCCTAAAACCCTAAACCCTAAACCCTAAAACCTAAACCCCAAAACCTATGTCCCTAACTACCTAAACCCTAAACCCTAATCCCTAATCCCCTCAAAACCTAACAACTAAACCTAAACTAAATAAACCTAAAAATAAAATAAATTAAAACCAAAAGCTAAATAAAATAACCTAACTTAAACCTATACCTAAACTTAAATCTAAACTAAAACAAACTAAACTAAATAAATTAAACCTAAGAATAAACATAAATAAAATAAAACTAAATGTAAAATAAAATAAAATAAACTTAAAATATAATAAAATAAAACTAAATAAAATCCTAAACCTAAAAGTGGACCTAAAAATAAATAAAATAAACCTAAAATACACTAAAAAACTAAACCTAAAATAAAATAAATAAACTAAAATAAAATAAATAAAACCTAAACCTAAACCTAAACCTAAACTAAATAAAATAATGTAAACTAAAAATAAACCTAAACCTACACTAAAAATAAACCTAAAAGAAAAACTTAAATCCTAAACCTAAAAAAATTAAATAAAAGCCTAAACCTAAACCTAAAAATAAAAAATAAGACCTAAACCAAAAAAATAAAATAAAAATAAAACTAAACTAAAAACTAAACCTAAACCTAAAAAAATAAACTAAAATAAAAACTTAAAATAGATAAACTAAACTAAATAAAAAAATAAACCTAAATAAAAAAATAAACTAAAATAAAGAAAAAAATAACATAAATAAACCTAAACTTCCTGTTTTTTTTTTTAAAAAAACCCTAATCCCTAATTCCTAAATCCTAAACCCTAAACCCTAAACTCTAAAAATAACCCTATACCCTAAACTCTATACCTACAACACTAAACCTACATAAAACCCTAAACCATAAACTTTAAATGCTAAACCCTAAACCCTAAATCGTAAACCTTAAAATCATAAGCCATAAAACCCTAAACCCTAAACCCTAAACCCCGGTTGGTCTAATTTTTATGAAAGCTGATCTTAAAGAAGTTAGTGAAGTGATTGCGAAATATGAAGTTAGTGTTGTTGCCCGTGTTGGTCTTATTGCAGCTATTAATGTTGTGGTTTCTCCAAGCAACAATGGTCTGGATCCTTCATAGACTTCTTTCTTCCAAGTTCTCAACATCCCAACTAAGATCAACAAGGGTACAGTTGAAATTATGTTGTCGATTAAAAAAAAGGCGATAAGTTGGGATCCTCACTCGTTAAGCTAGGAATTATGCCATTCTCTTATGGCCTTGTCGTTCAGTTTGTGTTTGATGATGGTTCAATTTTTAGTCTTGAGGTGCTTGACCTAACTGAAGATGATCTCATCTAGAAGATTTCTGTAGTCCTTTCAATGTTCACTTCTCTCTCGGCCTCTCTTATCCCTCCCTTCGTAGCATGTTCATCAATGCTTACAAGAATGTCCTCACCATCATGATTGCCACTAATTACACATACGTCTTGGCTAAGAAATTTAAGGAGTATTTGAAGGATCTTAGTAAATTTATTGGGGACTTTTGCACCTGCGCTCTACGCTACTGCTTTTCTTTCGTAGTGGAAGAGAAGAAGGAAAGCCTGAGAATCGATGATGATATGGGTTTCAACTTGTTCGACTAAGCTTTGTTGGCCTTTTATAAAATAAAATTTAATTGTCTCTGGGAGCTAAATCATTTTGTGAAATAATATTTTGATGAATTTTTGAATTGCATTTTATTTTATCATGTTTTATTAGTTGTTAAAGGATAACAACTTGTTTGATTTGGTAATTTCTTGTTTGTTATGAAATCATTTGTGTTTTTTCTTAAAAAAATACCTAAACCCTAAACCCTAAACCCTAAACCCTAACCCTAAACCCTAAATCCTAAACGCCAAACCCTAAACCTAAACCTAAAGTAATTAAATAAATTTAAAATAAATGTAGACCCTAAAACCTAGTAAACCTAAACCTAAACCCTAAGAATGGGCAGAACCTTGATGACAAGAACATCGGTAGAACCTTGGGGGAAAGAACATCACCATCAACCAAGCTGGTCAGTGTTGGAAGAAGGTGGAGCGGCATTTATCATGGTGGTGGGGATCTTGAGGTGCTAGTGGATATGGAGGTGGTGGTCAGAGCATTGGTGGTTATGGACATGGGTGGAGCGAAGAAGGTTACAGCTGTGGTGGTGATGGAGGGAGAGATAGAGGATACAATGGTGGATTATCCACTGAGAGGCATGGTTGGTTCGATGAGGCGGAGAAAGCGAAGACATCCTATGTTATGTCTTTATTAGAGATGATTCAAGTTATATGTTTTGATTTTCTCTATTCATGCTCATTTTTATCTATGTCATCGCTTGTGTAGAGAACTTGGTGTGTTACTTGGTTGATGAAATCAAAAGAAGAAATGTTGAATCTAAATTTGTTCTTTATTAATAAAACCCAAAACCCAAACCCTAAACTAAAACTTGAACCCTAAACCTAAAACCTAAACCTAAACCCTAAATCCTACTTTTCAACTAAATATGGATTTGGAAGAAGGTGAACTCCCTCTAAACACTTGGATATTTCTTTTAAATCTATGACCAATGTTACTAAATCTTACTCAGATGATGGCTCTAGGGAAAAGAAAATGTCCTCCAAACTTGTCATGCTAAAAAGAATAAAATGTTAAAATATCTCCTCCCATTGTCCAAAAACACTAGATCTGTAGCCTCTCACTCCTCTCTTAATTAACCTTTGCTTATCTTCCTTATGTTTAATTTTCTTGTTTGGAATATTAGAGGGATCGATACCCTCTATTCATAATCATATTAGAAATCTTGTATTACATTCATTATATTTATATTTCTTTTTGTTCTAGAGCTTCTTATTCATGCTAATAAAATTAACCATGTTGCTAGAATGATCAATTTTAATAATTTTTCTCTCTGTTAATAATAAGATTTGGTGTTTTTTTGAATAATTTCATTGAGGTCTCCATTCTTGATGACTTTCATCAAGTTGTCAATCTCACATCTCTTATGGTGATTATTGTGTTTTGGGGTCTTTTTTTATGCATCTTGTTATAGATGCGATGGTAGAATCTTCTTGGATAATTTAAAGGATTTTGCTACCTCACAAACCTTTGTTTTTTTGGTGGTGATTTCAACACCATTTTATTCTCATCCAACGAAGTGGTGGTTGCTCTCTTAATTTTCATTCCATGGAAGAATTTCTCCAATATGATTCTTGATTGTAATTTGATTGATATTAGATTTAAGGGCTCTAATTATACTTGGTAAAACTCTAGACTTTGGCAATGGTTGGTTGATTCTTTTAATACTCATTGGATTACTCAATGGCCAATTACTTCTATTAACATTTAACCAAAACCTTGTCATGAGATCATGCTCCCTATTAAAGATAATTAATAGAATAAAACCCCTCTCCTTTTAGATTTTAAAATATGTGGATCCAACATATTAATTTATTAATTATGGCTAATAATTGGAAAGCTCCTTTACATCTAATAATTGATTATGGGGATGAATAGACACTTAAAAGACTTAAACAAAATTTGGGCTGACGAAACAAGCATTCTTTTAAAAACTTTTTTTTTAATATGAAAGATATGGAAAGATTGGTTTGTGATCTTGAAGCCTCTATTATGCCTGATCCTTCTAAGATTACTTGTGAAAGATAACTTTAGCTTCCAAAATATGAAAGAGACTTATTGGTGCCAAAAGCTAATATACATATTATGGATGGTGAGAATACTAGGTATTTCCATGCTTTGGTTAATAAAAGAGAGCTTTAAATAATATTCAAAAAATAAAAATGTCAATGGAGATTGGATTATGGAGAATAATGATATTAAGGAATCATTATTAATTACTTTAGAAATATGCTTAATAAGAATTGCTCTTATGAAGCTATTTCATACTTGATTCCTTCTATTACTAATGAAGATAATGATTTTCTTACCTAATGAATATGAAATTTTCAAAGTTGAATAGCATGAACATAGATTCTCTTGCGTGGGAGGTTTTCACTTAATATTTTAAAAAATGTTGGTTTATCATTAAAATGATTTGATTGATGTTGTGATTGATTTTTTAATGGTAATCCTTTTCTAAATATTTTTCTAGTACTTCTATTATTGTTCATACATAAGAAAGATAATCGGACTATTGGGTGATTTAGACCATTAGTCTTTGCACATTCTTCAATAAGTGATTTTCAAAATTCTTGCCAACAAATTTAGTCCTTTACTCAATAGAATTATCTCTTTCAACCAAACTAGTTTTGTTAGAGGTAGATCCATTTCTGACAAGATTTTACTTGCCCAAGAATTAATTCATGATCTTGATGCCAATACTCGAGGTAACAACATTTTTCAAGTTAGATATTATCAAAGCCTTTGAAAACATCTCTTTGGATCTCCTTTTCCATATTCTAAATTTATTTGGCTTTTCTGATAAATTTATTTTTCTTATTAAATATTGTATTGATAATGCTTGGTTTTTAATTTTGCTTAATAGGGATGTCTTGGGTTTTTTTCCCTCTTCCCATGGCTTATGAAAAGGGGATCCTTTATCTCCTACTTTATTTATTATTATTGTTGAGTACTCATCTAGGAGCATCAATGATTTATTCTTAAATAATCCTAGTATGTACTACAAAAAAGTTGGTGGACTTCCTATTTCCCATTTAAGTTTCTGAGATGATTTTTATTTTTTGCAATGCTTCTATTCATCACATCAAGCATCGTCTTTTTTAAATAAATTTAGTAGAAAGTGGTTTCTCTATCAATGATACAAAAGTTATTTTGTCACTTCCTCTAGTATCTCTAATAATAAAATTAATCAAATCTTTCATATCACTAATTTTAAACATCAACACTTACCTCTTAAGTACTTGGGTGCTCTAAAATGCAAAACATTCCCATCTCTTTGTGAGTTAATTCAAAAAAATTCAAATAAAATTTTTTGTTTGGGAATTCCATTTACTTTCCTTTGGTGGTAGGCTCACTATCCTTAAAAGCACTCTCAATGCCTCTTTATTTGATTCAAACTATTATCCCCACTACTACACTTATCAAAATTGATCATTTCTTAACAAATTTTTTTGGGGCTCAATAATTCGCCAAAAGAATGCATCATCTTGGCATAAATGTTGTGGTCCCTGGAGAAGGTGCTCTTGGTTGTAAGCCTATTGGAAAACGCCTTCTCTCATAAACTTTGGTGAAATTTTAGAAAGAATGATAGCCTTTAGGCTATATGTTTATGATGGAAAAATATTGCCAAGGAAAACACCCTTTAATTGTGCTTATAAAGTTGGTCACTCCAATTTGGAAAAAAGGCTTTGCTCCATTAAATGGGTTGCTAAATCATTAATATCTTGGGGTATTTAGTCAAGTTCTTCCTTCTTTTGGCAAGACAATTGGATTGGCAATGGCTCTATTGAAACTCTTTTATCTACCCACTCTTACTCAAGTTAGTTCTTTTTGGCTTAATAATAATTGGAATGAAACATGGGAATTATATCCCTATTTCTCTTTTGACAACTTTAGAAATATCCCATTTCTTCTAACAAACACCAAATTCTTTTTAAGCTTTCTTATAATGGTGACTTTGTTCTTAAAGAGGTTTGGAATTTTATTAGAGATAAACAATAACCCTCTAATGTTTTTATTAAACTTTGGAACAATATCACTCCCATTTCTTATTCAATTTTAGCTTGGAGGATTTTGAATAACTATATTCACTGTGGACTCTTTGCTCACGGACTAAAGGGTTTTACTTACCTTCAAAGTGCTATTGTTGCTTTCATATTGAAAGTG